>SZWC01027566.1:7134-26211 GCA_023375785.1 Penium margaritaceum | reverse complement strand
CATGTGTACTTGCACGTGTGTGTGTGTGTGTGTGTGTGTGTGTGTTTGTGTGTTGTGTGTATGTTTATGCGTGTGTGTGCATGTGCGAGTGTGTGTGTATCTGTGTGTATGTGTGTGTGTGTGTGTGTGTGTGTGTGAAAGAAACAGCGATAGCGACATCTATGGTGACGGCAACGACAACGGTGCCGGCACGGCGACGGCAACCGCGGAAGCAACAGCGATTGCGGCGGTGATGCCGATGGCAACAGAGACGGCGATAATGATGGCGATGGCGACATCAACGGTGCCGGTGACTGCACTGGCGATGGTTATGTGAGTGTGACAGTGACTGTGACTGTGATTGTCCATATCTTTGTGCATGTGCGTGTGCGTGTGCGTGTGCGTGTGCGTGTCCGTTCGG
Source organism: Penium margaritaceum (assembly GCA_023375785.1). Lineage (NCBI taxonomy): Eukaryota > Viridiplantae > Streptophyta > Zygnematophyceae > Desmidiales > Peniaceae > Penium > Penium margaritaceum. The sequence continues at coordinate 25,811 of SZWC01027566.1, read as the reverse complement.
TGTGCATGTACGTGTGCGTGTGCATGTGCAAGTGTGTGTGCATGTGCATGTGTACTTGCACGTGTGTGTGTGTGTGTGTGTGTGTGTGTGTGTGTGTGTGTGTGTGTGTGTGTGTGTGTGTGTGTGTGTTTGTGGTACATTTTTATCCTACAGGTGAAAGTCATACGACCAACGAACAATGTTGCGGCGTTTTATCGAAAAAAACAGGCGAATTTGATGGTGAACAGATTTTTCGGCTAAAAAAACCAATTTTTCTTTCTCTAACATCTAAATTTTAAAATCTCATTTTATGTTCAATATGGCAGTTTTGGTGCATACAATGTATGGTTTCTGAGTGTGAACAGAAAAGGTATGCGAGGATAAGTGGCATGTCACCGCTCCATCTCCTCATAAATGGAAGTTTGTGAGTGAAATTGGAAGAATTTTGTTTTCGAATTTTAAACCCCATAACAAAATTATAGCATTTTTTTCAATCCAACGACCTTATTTCATGGTCATTTTAAAGAACAAAATATTTGTTGATCGCAAAGTTTTTTTTCTCTTGCATGTGACGACAATAATCGTTAGACACATGTCACGTGAACGTTTGGCATCTTCCACAAGGTATGTAGTGCATCATGACACTTTTGCACGTTGTTCGTGAGTAGGATGTGAGCTAGGGTCGATAGCACGTGGCGTTGGGGTACAATGGGGAGCTACCCATCCAGAGTGTGTCATCGTACCACGGTTGGGCCGGTGAACCTGCGGAGGACCAACGCAGTCTTGGTTCTTGTGACGGGTTGTGAAGTCTGCATCCGTAGCGTCGCACTGTTCTTCATCGATGGTCGTACTTGGGTTTTATTGTTTAGGCATGACGTGACTTGTTCGTCGTGGTCCAAGTAACAAGTCGTGGTGTCAGCTTAGTCGCACTGTGCATAGGAGTCGTTTTCATAGCTATTTCTCCATTGCACACTTGGCACAACTCTTCGGTATGGAACGAGAGTTGCAAAAACTCTCGACAAAGGCAACAAGAGGGTAAATCATTTGTACCATGCAGAGTGAAAGTCATGCGATTAGAGAACAATATTACGGTCTTTAGTTGATATAGACGGGCGAATTGTACGGTGAACAAAAAATACGGCAGCAACATACTATTTTTTATTCATAATTTTTTTTAAGTTTTACACTTTATTGTGTGCTCAATATAGAAATGTTGGGGCATGCAATGTATAGTTTCTACGTATGAACAAACAAATTATGCGAGGATAAGTGGTATTTGATCACTACATATCCATATAAATGGAACATTGTGAGGGATCGTAAAAAAATATTTTTTAAACTTTCAACCCAAGATTGAATTTGCGATGTTTTTTTCATTCCAACGGCCTTGTTTTACCTTTTTTAACATTACATTTTTCGAAAAACGCAAACTTCTTTCCTGGCTTGTGACGATAGCCATTGTTAGACACATGTCACGTCAACATTCGGCATCTTCCACAAGGTAAATTGTGCATCATGACACTTTTGCACGTTGTTTGTGAGTAGGATGTGAGATAGGGTCGATAGCGCGTGGCGTTGGGGTACAATGGGGAGCTATCCATCCAGAGTGTGTCATTGTACCACGGTTGGGCCGGTGAACCTGCGGAGGACCAACGCAGTCTTGGTTCTTGTGACGTGTTGTGAAGTCTGCATGCGTAGCGTCGCACAGTTCTTCATCGATGGCCGTGTTTGTGTTTTGTTGTCTAGGCATGCCGTCACTTGTTCGTCGTGGTCCAAGTAACAAGTCGTGGTGTCAGCTTAGTCGCACTGTGCATAGGTGTCGTTTTCACGGCCATTCATGCCATGCACACTCGCCACAACTCTTCGGTATGGAATGAGAATTGTAAGAAATCTCGACAAAGTCAACAAGACGGTCAAACATTTGTACCCTACAAAGTGAAAGTCATGCGACTAGAGAATATTATTACGGCGTTTTTTTTTATATAGACTGGTGAATTGTATCGTGAGCAAAATTTTCGATCGCAACATACTAATTTCTGTTAAAATTTTCTAAGTTTTACACTTTGTTTTGTGTTCAACATGGCAATACTGGTGCATGCATCGCATAGTTTTTACATGTGAAGAGACATGTTATGCGAGGATAAGTGGCATTTGACCACTACATGTCCATATAAATGGATTATTGTGAGGGATGTTTAAACAATATGTTTTAAATTTTCAAACCAAGATAAAAATTGCGAAGTTTTTTCCAATGGCCTTGTTTTACTTTTGTTTACAACAAACGTTTTTGAAAACCGCAATTGTTTTCCAGGCTTGTGACGATAGCCATCGTTATACACTTGTCACGTCAACGTTCGACATCTTTCACAAGGTAAATTGTGCATCATAACATTTTTGCACGTTGTTTGTGAGTAAGATGTGCGATAGGGTCAATAGGGCGTGGCGTTGGGGTACAATGGGGAGCTACCCATCCAGAGTGTGTCATTGTACCACGGTTGGGCCGGTGAACCTGCGGAGGGCCAACGCAGTCTTGGTTCTTGTGACGGGCTGTGAAGTCTGCATCTGTAGCGTCGCACAGTTCTTCATCGATGGCCGTGCTTGTGTTTTGTTGTCTAGGCATGTGATGACTTGTTTGTCGTGGTCCAAGTAACAAGTCGTGGTGTCAGCTTAGTCGCACTGTGCATAGGTGTCGTTTTCACGTGCATTCATGCAATGCACACTCGCCACAACTCTTTGGTACGGAACAACAGTTGCACGAACTCTCGACAATGTCGACATGATATCAAACAACGCGTATCGTGCAAAGTCACAATTGTGCCTCAACATCTGACTATGGATGATTTTGACATCGTTGACAATACTCATTATGTACACAATTATTTCATGACAAAGAGTGTACATCATACAACCATGGCGGTGCAAACTCAAGACAACAGACATCACAGGTAAGCAAGGTAAGGAGGTAAGTGTAATGTACCATTAATCTTTTCATGTCGGGATGATGCAAGGAGACATCATTTCCCAACAACCCATCAGAGGTTGACTTAGAGCTATACTGCTCCATCTTATACGTACCATATAGGTGGCATAGTTCCATAACCTCCGTGCACACTTGAAGGAATACACGAACCAACAATGAATAGACAGATAACAAGGTAGTGGGGTAAAAATGTTGAGAGGTGGATAGGTAAGGAGGTAGTTAAAGTTTTTGTTGGTGTAGGGGAAATGTTGTCGAAATTTCTCAAGGTACCATACATTACATGCACAACTATAGCCATCTACAGGGGTGAAAAGATATAGAGGTAAGCAAGTAGAAAGGTAGTGAAAGTGATCCAGGTATGGGGAAAATGCTATCGAAATTTGTTCGGCGTAACTTGCGTTAGAGTTACACAAATAACAAAGTAGACAGGTACGAAGGTGAACAAGTAGACAAGTAGAGAAGTACATAAAATGTTCCATGTGTAGGAGAAATTTTGCCTAGATTTTTTGGGGATTGCATTAATTAAAGGAACACAGGTAACAACGTACACAACAAAAAAAACTACAAGGGTAAACAGGTAAATGGTACTAACAATTTGTAGCCGTTGAGGAAACATTGTGAAAATATTCTCGAGGTACATAGATGAAAGATGTCGCCGTATACAAAGAGAATTGTCGTCCCAATAGCCCAGCTACATTGCACTTGCTTTCAAAATGTCCACATGATCGCCCCACAAAAAGTTGCCAGAAATACATTTGACCAAAAATATCCATATGAATAGCAATGTTTTCCTCCAATGATATATAGACGTCCAACTAACACGTTCATGTCTTCTATACCGTTGTCATTGAAGTATACCTTACTATTGCATTTTTTACCCAGGTACATCGTATATCTTTTTTCCATTCGCTGTCTGAGCTTAAGTGAACCAACCAGAAATTAAATGAAATACATTGATGTAGCAACTAGGATCATGAAAGTGAACGACTTTGTATGTACTAAAAAAAGAGAAAGAAAAGCAATTAAAGTCATTCCACATCAATTGTACCACACAATATGTTTATAGTGTTCAAAGAGGCGTTATTTATACGTTAAAATACAAGAAATAAATTATTAAACTGCAATTCAATCTGATTTTTTGCAAGAAAAGTGAACTAATGTGTATGTACCGGAAAAGAGGGAAAAAAGTGATTGAAGTCATTCCACATAAATTTTATCACATGATATGTTCATTATGTACATGAAATAAATTATTAAACTGCAATTCAGCATTCCCCTATTTTTTCACATCTCTTTACACCCTTTGTTCATGATGTACGTGACCACTTTACGTTTTTGACCCGGGAACATCGAACAAGCGTGTTCCGTCCGTCCTCAGAAGTCTGACCTGCCGTCGGCGAAGAAATTCTTGAGGACGGACCAATCATAAAATCTGATTTTTTGCAAGAAAAGTGATCGCAATGAGGTTACTATGTAACCCAACAACAAGCTGGTTTCGCGCTCCGTTCAGCACCAGCGTATACGCTCGACGGCGGTACCCTTTTCGGCTGGTCTGACTTCCTATGTTGGCGTCCTACACAATCTGAATAGTCCTTTCGTTGAGGATTCCATGCAGTGAGTCTTCTGGCTTAATCCTCAAAGACATTGCAAGCTACAGTGAGCATGTAAGGCCCCGAACTGTCAGACGTCCATTCGCGATGGCGTGATCGACAAAGGAGAGGGGACAAGAGGAAGGTCCGGGAAGGACGCGGGACGGTTTGACCGTCAATGAATCGTTGGCCCTCAAAACATCGACATTGTATAAATAAAATATGCATAAATATGTATTGTATAGGATAGCTATTGGAATAGGGACCCTCGACAAATGCATGGACAAGGACGCTGACTTTCACTAGGCCTTTCGGGATTCACAATGCGAGGTTTGCCACGAGACGCCTGTTTCGAGCTCGCTGTCAAGATGATAACGTTTGCCTGAAAAGCAATATGTGCTCAGCACTTTCGAGGGTCATCCCTTTCCCGACTTGCAATGACGAACAATCGTGATCGGATTCGCAGAAGTTTTGGTTTAGAGCCAAGAACGTTTAGCCAAAGGGCATTGTTTATCAGCATTCGCATACCAGACGAACAATACATGTTGGTCAAAACACTTCCGAAGTAAAGTGGGGTATCATAGAACCCCGTCGAGAAAAACCTTGGTCGTAGTCTCAGGCGAATGGCTATCGTTCACGTTACTGTTCAGTCTAAACACAGCATACGACAAGATACTTTTTGGGGATAATTAAACGGGCATAAACTTCCTTTTACCCTGTCCAAGAGAGGGTTGGTGACGCTCTCACAAGCGAACAAATCAGTATATACCAAGCCCCAGCGACTTAAACAAGAGGACCACCATGCCCATTCGCTTCACCATCCTCATTCAGCGGCATGCACTGGTAATCGAGCGAAGGGGGGTTTGTATACCCCCCTTCACAATTCCCCCTCACACGCGAGAATCTTATTCGGCATAAAACGCCCCTTTTGTAATCCCAACTAAAATGTTCCTCTTTTTTTCCCCACACGCAAATCATTCTATTTTTTACATTCAAACCCTAATCATACCACAACCGGGACAACATTAGAAGTTTAGGGTTAAAATTCTCCAATGGCTCCTGCTGAGCCCTGCAAAATCGAGGCCTAAGGAGTTCACTTTCAACGCATGGGGAGTGTTCACCCCCCTCCACGAAAACAGAACGTAAACCCCAACCTCAAACATACACAAACCCATCAAATGATGAGTTTGTGAATGTTCAAAGAGTTTACAAGCGTCAACATGATGACGCTACATTGCATGTAACATCAACATGTTGCAATTTTGCATTTGTTGTGGGTAACATATTGATATTCTTAGGTCATTGGTTGAGAAATTCCTATTCTCCTGAATGTAGGGTAGAGTAGTTATGTTTCTTGCGCACTTGGTCGGGCTTGAAAAGAAAAAAATTTCGTGGTAAACTTATACATGTACCATAATTGGACACACATGAAAAAATCAAGTAACATGGTTTTGTCACCCAATGCAACATTTCTTATACGTCAATCCCCTTTAAGATGATATTGAATGAAAAGGCAACCAATCGTTTTTTCTCACTAGTGTATAGAACCGTCAAAAATAATTGAGCTCATTAATTATCCACCATAGCTTTGTCCCTAAACGCGGACGGGTGAGTCGTGCTTCAATCAATCACTTAATGAAGAAACAAACTATAACAACAAACCTTGATTAAACGATGCTCCATGTACCTCACACAAGAAATACAAAAGATATAAATTTGGAAAGGCTCACAATCCTTCCAAAACAATGTTTAAGGAGTATTGTATGTCATCTTACGTACGAAAACATAAGTTGTGATAATTTGTTCATTCTTCTTCATAGACGAGACCAAGAATGAGTCTCAAATGCTTCCACTTTGAGATGAAAAGGACTTAAAACAAAATAAATTACTTACAGAAAACTATCAACATGTTTTCATTTCAAAGATAATTTCGAAGAAAAAAACTTAAAAAGGGGAACAAGGTCAAACCTTTCACGTACTATGTGATTTGTACATTTGATAACGTTTTGATGCACTTATCATGTCATTTTTTGGTTTGTAGCTCTTGAATTCGATAATCGGGTCATTTCATTATAATAGAATGATTACTCATCCCACAAAAAACCCTTATTATCTTTCTTGGACAACATGCTTATGAATAGAGGCCTCAATTCATCCAAAACTTTCATTCTCAATCCTTTATTTGATGCACTAACTGCATCAGCAGTCTTCACAACACAATTATTATAACTCTTTAGTCAAAATAAGTCGCACAATTTGGATTTACAAGTTTTGGACAAACTAACAAGTTTCAACATCGAAGGAAGCCCATAGTAATTACTTCTGGTGAATGCCACTATAAAGCCAATTGGCCTCAACTAGGGAAAAAAAAGGAACAAAATTTTACGTCATCAACCAATCATGTCTTCTTCTTTTACAAATGTATTCCCATTTGAATTAAGCATCTTACGTTCTCTTATGATGCCTTCCATCAACACGAAAATGTATTTCATGGAAAAGATGAAAATAAACAAAATACCCAGAATGCACATAGTTCTCCATGATAGCTAGAAAGGTACATGTTACCCATGATTCTTGACTCAGCCTTGTAAGTTGTGGAACATAAACAAAAGTTTAAGGGCATTCTCAACAAGGAGATACAATGTGAGAGATACCGTTGCCTCATAACTATGTTGTCTTGCACTCTAAAACCATGCATGGGAGGATTCATTATCGAAGAAAAACAAGAGTCCATGCTTATACCATTGATACAATTTATAAGAATAACTCTAAGTAAACAAATAATCAGGTCTCTTATAATGAAAAAATAACAAAACACATGTTTGTTTATACCATATCGTTGTTCTGAGCTATGGAAGGAAAATGTTGTTCTAAAATGTACTCCTAAAGATGTTATGGAAATTTCATGTTTGTCTTAGTTTATGCTGTTTTCAAACAAGTATAAAATACCTATATTCGTTTTGTATTTCCATGAAGTATCCCCATTCTTTGATGGGTTGTACATTCTTTCCAAACTTTCTCAACAGAATGTACATAGATTCATCTAATAAAACTCAAAGATTATGTACAAAACATACAAAATGTTAGATAGAAACTCAAAACCAATAGAGAAAATAGTTGAAGTTAACAAAAATTGCAATAATAATACTAATAAAAGAATTTGCATGCTCCCACATGCCATGGTGTTGTGGAAATGAAACAAATTTGTTTACCCACATTCATAATTCAATTTCCTGTAATAAAAGCCTTTTTTCGCTTTAGGTGAAAGGCTTTTCTGAACATTACATTCATTTACCAAAATGATGATGAATATTGACCCAAAAATTTCATATTTTAAATAAGAGAGAAAAGAACAAGGCTTCAGTCTTAGTGGTATAAGATTCAAAGGTCATCACCAAAATTAATTACCTTTCGTGTGTTGTCTTCCTTAACATGTATTATTGTAAACGTTGAAAAAACCACAAATACTATATACTTTTTAAAAATGAGGTTTTCATCCACGTCTGATCATTAGAAATGGGTCGAATCAATCCTTTCAATAGATGTCTTAATGATGATTTCTGTCGCATGCCATTGTCTTTAAAGAGAAGTCTTACTAGTATCTACCTACCATCGTAAAGGGACGTGTTTTCATAGTGATTTTGTTTTAATGAATTCAATTTTTTTCTTGGGAACTTTGAAATTAAAAAACAGGAGTGTACAAGTTATCATGTATTCTTGATTTCTTTACATCATAATATATGAAATTAGAAATAAAGAATCATTCACATGTGCGTGGTCAATCACAAATCTTCATAGAACTAACACCTTACCCATCAGTCTTATCCAATTGTGCATGTGCTTCACATGTTTCCGAATAGTTATTATAGTTTAATTTTGACACGAAGAGAGGGACCCCCTTCACTAACGAGATTTCTTAAAACATTGTTATGCTTGTTTTCTTGGTTCAAGTGGACCTATGGTGTACGTTTTCTCTCTGTGAATGCAAAAGGAATTTGTGGGTTTCTCCTCCTCTTGTCCTCTTCCTGTGCATCACGTGTGTCAATTCTTGTTGGTACCCAAATTTCCCATGTATTTGCACTCGTAATAGTTGAAGAAGCTTAGTGTCAAGAGTTTGTCAATCCAAGAGAATCCTAAACTACTCATATGCATGCTAGCATAACTCAAAGACTTAATCATTAGTGCAATTATTCCAACCTTTACCTTCTTGACCCATAGACATAATCCTCGAAAATTTCTCTTTTAACATGATGTGTCACATTGCCCTCATACATAGATGTTAAGAAGCACTGCACCTTCACCATCACCATGATTATCTTGTAAGAAACCATTTTTAGGACGAATAATTTCTCCACGGTATTCCATTGAAACGTCGTCTTTGTCTTTGACTCGACTGAACATGTCTTCAATTATTAAAAATTTCTTCTTTGCTCACTCAAGATTGAAAAAAACCATGACTGAAAATACAAATGCATTCCTCAAATGAATAGACTTCATTGATTTTTTTAGCAAATGAAGGACATGAGTTGTCGTTTAGTTTGTCTTCTAAAGTGTGGAAGTAATGACCTCAACATTCACAAGAAAAGGGATGATGCAATTGAATGTATCAATAGATTTTTAATGTTATTGAACATAGTGAAAGGAACTCTCAAAATTCATGAATAAGTGAAGTGTGGAAGGTGCATTTTGCTAGGTGCTTTCGTATCTCTTCAACTTTATGGTTCTTTTTGGAATCGAGAACAAAGAACTTCCACAGGAGGCGTCCATCCAAATCGTGTATCACTCTTTGAATGTACTTATCTAATAAACATAAGAAGATTCAATATGTGCTTTGGGATCCTTGTATGTTTATCGTGGGTCCTTTTTGTAGGTTTTAGATTCAAGGGGTTGATGGAATAACTAATTCAATAGTCATTTAATCCCTAGTATCAAATCAAGTTCTACAATTGTTGATGGACCTTGCCTAGGACAAACCATCTTGCAAAACCGTTTTCCATTAGAAGCGATAAGGAAAAGACAAACCACCACGTAGTGATCGTGAGCATGATGGAACGTGTAGAGTTTTCAAAGAGAAGACCATTTATTATTGATACTATCCACTTATGAGTATAGTAGCCAAGATTATCATTCTTTTTATTTAACCGTACATATTTGTTTGTCCTATTTGCCTTCGGTTTTAGAATTTTGAGAGTGACATCTCTATAATGACGTCTCCCTTTCATGCACTCATCAAATTTTAATCTTAAAGGATCACTATTTTGTACCCTAGATCCTTCAATATCCATATTTTTGTTTTCATGTTTGACACATGAAGGTCTGGGTTTATCGTTCCAATCTTCTCATTTTGTATCTCATTTGGTTTTCCTTAACCAACCTACCTCGACATCGCATCTCACTTCCATTGCCTTTTACCTAGCTCCATCCCCCTCTCCAATTGTTTTGCATCCTTCACCTTCCTAAACTGATGCAGTCTTCAGTTTTTCTCCTTCTTTCTACCACCACTTGCTTTGCTCATCTGACACTATGTGAGTTATCATGGATCACATGAGAGTTGGTCACAAGTTGATTCCATAGTCCAAATCTCCTTCCTTTATGTGATCCATTTTTACATTCGAAGAACTCATGGGAGAAAATACAATATTGTACCTGTTATGACACAATTTTTAAAGATGGAATTCATTAAAGTAACGTTTTTTACGAATTCAAATGTATGAACGCCAAAACAAGCCACATGAATGCCTTCAATTGTTGAGTAGGAAGCTTTCGAATATCTTTTGGGACATTCTAGATTAGGAGTTTTTGGATAGCAATTTTGGGATAGACTTGAATTGGTTTTTGCCTAACGAATCCATCTTTCTTAGGAGAAGGTGTTTATGCATGAAACCTTGAGCCGAGGTAGGGCAACTTCTCGTGTCTTACTTTTCACATGACATGGAATAGCATTCACTTCATGAGCACAACATATTTACGTCATTTTTTGTATCTTTTTGTTTTGTGTTTTACACATGCGCCTATTATAGTGAGAACCCCTAAAGGTTCTTAAGTCTTTTCGATGAGTCGTTCTAGCTTTTTTTTCTTCAAATCCAAACATAGTAATTCGTTTTACGAGGAAGATCAATGGTTGTCGGGTGTGGATGGTGTGGGATGAAGATCAATTTAGATTGGCAACATACATTGATGTTTTGAAAAAAAGGCAAAAGTTGATTTTGTTTATATGTGAGAAGGCAATTTTCTTTTTATGACACAAGTGGTCATGATGTTATGCAAAACACTAGATGTGTGAACATTTTCATCATTGTGGAAGTTGAAAAAATGGTTAATTACATGTGTACATTAAGGAAAAAACTTGGAAATATTTCATACATCTATCATGTCACATCTAAGATAAACGTAATGTGCTTCTAAAATTCACTTGGGCTTGAGCTAGGAAGCTACGAATCATGGGTATTTGGGTTTTCGAGAAGTCACATTGCACTTGACTTAGACAAAATGTGGGTTCTAGGTACTCTAGGCATTGTGTTTATAGATGCAAGATGCTGACAGAAATTAGAATGTCAATGAAATGACGGTTGAGTATCTTAGCATATTCGACCTAATCCCTTACCAACTTGCTAAAACCAATGATCCTTGAAGATATGTGAATTTGAAGGCATCGTGTCTAAACTACTTAAGTTTTGGAACCATTGTTACGTCCAAGTTTTACAAAGTGCACATCACACTCCCCTTGATGATGAGTGAGACATTCACAAAATCGGCATATCCATCTCAAACCTCAACGCTCTCATACTAATGTTGTAGATAAATCTCAATCATTGACATTGGAGGCTAAAACTTTAGTGCTCAAGGGGTTGTGTTTGTGATGCAATTTTGTCAAACCACCCTCAATCTAAGGATCGTTCCGTGATCCATGGAGTGCTGGTCACGCATCACAGGTATTATCCCGCGATTTTCCGAACAATTTGAACCTAAAGAAATTTCGTGAATATGTAATAATGTGCATACAAAACTGTTGAGATGTATTGAATGTTGATGGTTGAATTTGGATTTTAATACAGAAGGGCAAGGCATGGTCAGTGGAAGCTAAAACATTTGTAAAAGTTTATGGATGACATGGAGAGGAAAATGAAGAATTCCCTAAACTAGCTATAGGGATTCAGCCATCAATACTGACTTTTGGACCCGTAGGATGTTTGCCTGAGATATCTTGAGAACATGTCTAAACATCTACATTTAGTGAAAACCACTCATAGAGCCCCTAGCTTGCACGAATGAAGGGGGAGGCCTTCGTAGGAGGTGTGTTCTAAGGTAGAGGCTTATACTTATTCAGGGTAAGGCTTGAAGAGGTAGACACTCAAGGCATTGGAAGGAATCTGATGATGGATGAAGGCATGTCAAGGCATGATGGACTAAATTCATTGAGTCCCCAGGAGTAGTTTTTGTTCCCCTTGGAGACTCTAGCCTTATAGGTTCTAAGTACTCACATAACCACATGGGTAGTTACACAACCACTTAGGGAAACAAAAGGTTCACTCCAAAGATGAATGGTCATTAGCAGTTGAAGGGCCACTAGAGGTTGAAGATGAATTGATGTTGAAGGGTCACCAAGAGGTTGTAGTAAGAGGTCGATCAAGTACCCTTTTACTCGATGTTGAAGATTCATGGTTTTTGAGGGCCTTTAATGGCACGTGAGATGTTATAGAGGCAAGGATTTGAGCCCCACCTCCCTCTTGATTAGGAGGTGAATTTGTGGTCCTTTTTAAGTAGATATAATGCACCACGAATTGGAATAGAGCCAAATCTAGCCATTAAAACTGGGTGAAAATCAACATTAACTACGAGGAAGAGGGAAAAAAATTGCAAAAAGGAGACATTCATGGCTTTGTAATGTCATCAGCTTGTTTTAGTACTTGTTTTTATCTTTGTCTAATGTTTTGACCGTTTCACAATCAAAGTCCTTGAACCTCGCCTTTTTAAAAATAATTCTTGTGATTGAAATAAAAAATTTGGAAATTATGTTGTACTTATGAAGGCTCTTAGTTGTAACTAGTGGTAAAATATTCCTATTTGGAATAGAATTTCTATACAAGAACATCGTAGTCATGCTTCCTAGTTTTACGTTGTGTTATAATCATGAGATGGAAAATCATATGTATGCAAAGAAAGAAGTGGAAGAATCGCAGTGCTTATTGAATGTGTCTAGGTGATTGAAAAAAGTGCCGATAAGCTAAACCTACCTAACGCCATAACATAATGGATGCGAGGTAAATATGTGAGACACATATGTTTAGGAGGTATTGCAAGAAGAAAACAACCTGGACCATAATGTAGATGATGGCAATTCAGGAAATCAATTTTATGTCTTAATTTTTTTTAGAGGTTAGGAAGAAAATGAAATGTGCTGTGAAGTTTTGTTGCTTATGCATAAAGTTGAATTGAGGTTTTTCAATGTTTTTGGAGGGGATGTGGTGTAGCTGGCTTCTATTGGAATGGAATTTGTAGGTGAATGTGGTTGGCATGAAATACTCAAATAGACTACAAATGTTGCACCTATTGTTGACCAAGTAACTTCCCTTTTGATAAGGGCAAAACAACGTAGACACCCATGAAACGTGAAGTGTGATTCTCATGTACCCAACTGGTGCATGAAAAGCAACCATGTGCCGAACCCTCTGAGCAAAAGCAACCAATCCTCCGTTATGTAGAGAAAAAGAAATCATTCACCGAGCCTCTACAAAAGAATTAACTATCCGTCCACTTCCTTTCTCCATGCTTGATTGGAGCATGCATCATTGTGAAAGACAAAGTCATGTCATGCATCGATGATGCATTGTCTGGTAGCCTCATGATAATTCCTTGCACGTTTAGTGGCTCCTTTTGTAACTGCTGTGTGTCGTTGGTTTTTAAATTTTTTCATGTACAGAGTTCGTATGTGTGTTATTGTGTATGTGGTGTTTCCGTATGGGTTTTGTTAATTGGTTATTTTCATCTGGTGTTTTTTTGGGTTGCAGTTGTATTTGTGTGTTTTTGTATATGAAAGGGGTCTGTTTGGTCTGCGCTCTTTTCATCAAAAGTTGGTGATGGATCTTTCTGAAAATGTAGAAAATATTGAAAAAAACATTTCATGCCTTCTCCCTTTTTGATCGACACCGTTTGCTGAGCCGGCTTGCAGGTTTCAAGCTTTAGCATTTTCCTCATTTCGGAGTATGTTTGGGCACCTGTATAGCGAAGGTCATGGTCGTGATCTGCTACGGAGTATGTCTCATTATGTTTGACGATTCTGTCTTCCGAAAAAATTATTGTCGTCAACCGAGGACGGCGTCGGACCGATTCGATTCGTTGGCCTGTCGATTTCAAATGAGCCAAGTTGTGCATTGCCTGATTGGCTGTAAAAAGGGCGTCCTTTATTGGTCAATCCGCTGTTCACTTGTAGATCGTCGTCCGCGCAGTGTGTACCAAAACAGGCCCTGATCAATTTAAACCCGTCAACAAAACCTTTGGAAACGGACGTCAACGATTTTTGTCCAGATTGGACAGGTGCAAGAAAATGGTATTTTCGCTACATCCACGCTGTACAGCATCAGCAGGCGGACGTAACTGTTCCAAGGCGCGGAAGCAAGCAAGCCACAGGGACCCCCGCTGGCTTCTCGGAGATGCCAGCTGACGGTGCCAGCATAGACTGTACGCCAGATTTGGGAAATGCATGGCCATTCGGTAAGGGCCTGCAGCAGGAGCGTCTTGCTGTCTTGCGGTCCAAACCATGGCAACGGCCAGCGGAGCATGTGCACCTGGTTGGCATGCCGAGAGCAACTCTCGGAGGCCCCTAGGGACCTGCGACAAACGTCACTGGAACTGAACCTGGCGTTGGCACGACGCTCACCGGTGTCTATACCGAGTAAATGGACTGGGAGAAAAGGGAAGCGACCGAGAGAAAGCCAGACCGCCATCTAACAGTTTCCCGGGGAAAATGGACAGGAGGTGCCGGGGCGGTGCTATGGCGGTCATGGCACCATGTGCTGCAGGTGCCTGCCGGTTATGGCTGAGGATGATGGGCGCACGCTGTGTCGCACGGCCTTGACCCGATGGCTCACGCTCTCACGGCAGCGGAGCGGCTGCGCGACTTGCACCCAAAACTGACGGACGGAACAGCGCTGCCGAGTCACGTCCCTAGGTTCGACACGCAACCACGAATGCTCCCCGAGCCTCAACTGCCATGCCCGGCACTTTCCATGCCGCCCTCGTCCGGCCCGCCACCTTTCCCGCGCTCCGCAGACGGATTTCGACGGGGCGGACGGACTCCAACGGGCATGCTCTTCTACTGCAACAGGAGCACTGTCGCAGCAAGAACATAAGACTAGCCTGCTGCAGCCGTCATACCTGGAGACGTCTCGACTGCCGGCTAGCTGCAGCGACAGCCGTCACCTCTGCGGCGGCCGCTCAAAGCCAGCCGACTTGGCTCGACTGTCCCACGTGCTGCATTCTACTGCTACAGCTTGCTCAGCCCGTCCGTCGACGCTGGGCCAAACTAGCCGGCGCCAGGGGAGCAGTATCCCACTACCGCGTGCCATGCTCTACTCATCCATCTAGTCTCCGACATCGCCGCCACCGCCTGGTGCAGACGCCGGTCGGATGGCTCTCGCATTCGACGGCCACGGGCTTGCCTCACACCAGCTGTCCAGTCCGTCCCCGTCGGGCCTCCCGTCAGCCGGCCATGGCGTCAGCGGATGGACTCCGCGGACGGACCAGCAGCTGCACGCGCTGCTGCCCAAGCAACCACGTCGTCAAAACCACTTCATTCGTTGGACCACCCAAAGCACCATCGCCGCCCCGGCCCTCTGTGTCCGTTCTCCGACTGGACCCGTCGACGCCGCCGGTCCAGTTTCCCAGCCTCTGCTTGCGTGGGACACGAGGCGAGACGAGACGAGCCGACACGGCGTGACGCGATGACGCGATCATTGCCGGGCGACCGACCGAGGAAGCCTCCACCTGCTCCAGCAGCCAGCGGTGACGGCACTGGGACCGACGTCTCCTTTCGCCGCGTCTACCAGAATCCCTGCGCTAGCCGCGAACGATGACGGCCATGCCTCTCACCATCCCAAACGTCGCGCCAGCCACAGCCATGGCTGCCGTAGACTATACCAGATGCCGCCGTCTAGGTGTCTTCCGGCCTTGTCAAAGCCGTAAAACGGATCACGTCTCGGATGATCGTCGCTCGCAGCATGAAACTCAGCACGCCATCGAGACGCGAAGCTTGATTCAGGTCGCTAGCTGTACGCACATACCCAGACTCGAGTCCCGCCCGTGTAGCGTCGTTGCAATCAAGCCCTCACGTCTTCAGGTTCTCCCTCTGTCGTTTGCCGCTCGCCCGTTTCTTGAGCTCAAAGACCTTTTCTGCCATGAGAGTGCACGTCGCTGTAAAGTCTCTGCCAAAAGGTTTGGACGCTCGAAGCTCATTTGGCAAAGAGTGTCCGCAGTGGGAGCAGTTGAAGCCACACCAGCGTGAGAGGCGTTACCAGGCTCAGGAGCAGCACTCACTGCAGCAGCAGCAGCAGCAGCAGCAGCGGTGTTCGAGGCGCCAACGTGGAAGTTTCCTCTGGACTGCAGCAGTATGGGTGACTATGGCGGGCTGTTTACGTGCGACCTGGGGCTACCGGGGCAGTCAGCTGCACACGTGGCGCTGGCTCGACCGGCTCCCACCGAGCAGAGCTCCACGGAGAGGCCTCCACCGCGCAAGAACTGTCAGGTGCAGCAGCTGGGGCAGCAGGTGGGGGGGCGGCGGCAGCAGCAGTTGGGGCAACGCGGACAGCACAAGCAACAGCAGCAGCAGCCGCCTGCTCCGCAGCCGCTTCCCCTCGCCCCGCAGCAGCAGCAGCAGCAGCAGCAGCATGAGCAGCATGAGGCACATGACGGTTTGTTGTTTGGGTTTCGTCACAGTCCGAAGCTGAGTCACTCCCCTCCGACGCTTCTCCGTGCGCAGGACTTGACAAAACAGCAGACCAAGCAGCAGCCTCTGCCGCACCAGCACCAGGAACACCACCAGCACCGCCATCAACAGCAGCAGCAGCAACAGCATGTGCTTTCGTTTCAGGTGCATCCCGACGCACCGACCCTCGCGTTGGGCCACCAACAGCAGCGCTTTGTTCAGCAGCAAGGCTTTGCACATCAGCAGCAGCAGCAGCAACACGATGTGGCGTTTTCCTCCCAGCAGCACTTGGTGTCGACAGTGGAGGAAGCGCAGGGCTCCCATGATCCGCAGCCATTGCGGCCCCAGCAGCAGTACTTGCAGCAGCAGCAGCTGCATTCTCTCCACGAATCCACGCAGCAGCAGCAGCAACAGCAGCAGCTCGAGCAGCAACATCAACGGCTCTTGTCCACCGTGTTGTCGTCGCGTCAGTTGTTCCCCCTCACCGCTCCGTCCTCTCTTTTGCCTTCGCCTTCCGGCATGGCTTCCGCAGTTGTCCCTTCTCTCGCCGGTCAGCAGCAGCTGCAGCAGCAGCAGCAGCACCAGCAGCAGTTGAGCCTGTTTCAGCGTTCTTCCCAGCAGCATCATCCACAAGCGTTTCCGTCAGCCTGCGAGCTCCAACCAGTGGCTTACCATCAGCTGCGGCAGGACCGGCTGTCGCACCAGCAGCAGCTGCAGCTACTAGCGCAGCTTCCTCAAGGCCATTTTTCGCAGCAGGGCGTGAACCCTGCCTCTGCGGTCGCACCGCCGCAGCACCAAGCGGCGCATACCAGCGCCATGACGCATGGTGGCGGCCACCAGTCAATGTTTTGTGTTCCACAGCCCTCTACGGCTGCGACCATCTCTCCACCACAGACGCAGCAGCAGCAGGTCGGGCTCCTTCATGCGCAGACGCCTCGCATGAGTCCGTTGCAGCGGCCCCCTGCTTTTGTACAGGTAGCAGGTAGATCTGATTTTCCCCAGCAGCAACAGCAGCTCCAACAGAACCAGCAGCAGCAGCAGTCGCAGCATCAGGTTCTTTCCTCAGCCTCGCCTATAGACGCAGTTTCCATGCAGCAGGGCCTATGGTCTGTGGCTGCCGCTGCTGCAGCCGCTGCCGCCGCCGCAGCCGGCGCCGGCGCTGGCTCTGCCGCCGTGTCATGCGTAGAAGGTGCAGGCGAGCTCGCGCCCCACTCTGCCGCTGGAGCAGGCCCAGCCCTTGGGCCAGGGGGCTACGAGCAACATCAGCAGCAACCGCAACAGCAAGCACCTCAGTCTCAGGCCTTGCAATACCACCAGCATCAGCTGTATTCGCAGCAGCAGCAATTACAACAGCAAACGCAGCAGCCACAACAAAGCTTCCCTCTTGCCCTCCTCGGCCAAGCTTTGTCAATCCAAGGCCAGCATCCGCAGCAGCAGTTGCAGCAGACTGTGATGGCCGGCACAGGAACTAGCAGGCTTCCGGTGGATAGGCAGAATTTGGCGGGAGGAGCCTGGGAAACGGCGAGTGCTGTGCTGGCAGCAGCAGGACAGCAGGCCGTGCATGGTGCGAGGCATGGGACCATCCATGGGACTGTCCACGGGGCGTCTGCACAGGCCGGCCGTGAAGTCTCAGGCCATGGTGGCAACTCGGCAGCGTGCGAGCCGAAAGCGGCCGCCGCCTCGACTTGGCTTCATGAGCAGGATCGACAGCAGCAACAGCAGCAGCCGCCCCCGCAGCCGCAAGAGCAGCAGCTGCACCAGAGTGACGCGCAGCAGCATCAGCACCAATTGTCCCTTCACCACCGCGAGATGTTGCTGCTGCATCAGCAGCAGCAGCAGCGGCAACATCAAGTGCCACCGGCCTTGGCAGGAAGTCGGCGCAAGCAACCGGATTGGTATTCGCAAGTAGAAAGGGCGACAGTAGCGGCAGCAGGAGCAGCACCTGGAGGGGTGCCTTCATGTGCAAAGCACGTTCTTGGTGCTGCGGCGCACGGCAGCCAGCAGGCCAACTTCCTGGGGGTGGGTGTGGCCGGTCGCGAGGCAAAGCGCGCCCGTCCGGATCCGTCGCTGTCTGTGGTGGACGCGGCTGGAGGGGCTGCCGAAGCTGCCATGAACCCTTGGAAGGTGGGAACGTGCTTCTTCTCTTTCTTGTTCACCTCGTTGTGTCTTGTTCCTCTTTTCCCCATGGTCTCCCCCCTGCCCCCCCCCC
>SZWC01027564.1:16903-29942 GCA_023375785.1 Penium margaritaceum | reverse complement strand
GTGTAAGTGCGTGTAAGTGCATGTAAGTACGTGTAAGTACGTGTAAGTGCGTATAAGTGTATGTAAGTACGTGTAAGTGCGTGTAAGTGCGTGTAAGTATCTGTTAGTGTGTGAAAGTGCGTGTAAGTGTGTGCAAGTACGTGTAAGTGTGGTTTAAGTGCGTGTAAGTTTGTGTTAGTGCGTATAAGTGCGTGTAAGTTTGTGTAAGTGCGTGTTAGTGCGTGTAAGTGTGTGTAAGTACGTGTAAGTGCGTGTAAGTGTGTGTTAGTATGTGTAAGCATGTGTTAGTGCGTGTAAGTGCGTGTAAGTGTGTGTTAGTGTGTGTAAGTACGTGTAAGTGTGTGTAAGTGCATGTCAGTGTGTGTAAGTGCATGTACATACATATAAGTGCGTGTAAGTGCGTGTATGTACGTATAAGTACGTGTAAGTGTGTGTAAGTGCATGTAATTGTGTGTAGGTACGTGTAAGTGCGTGTAAGTACGTGTAAGTGTGTGGAAGTGCATAAAAGTGCGTGTAAGTGTGTGTAAGTGCGTGTAATTGCGGTTTAAGTTCGTGTAAGTTCGTGTAAGTGCATGTAACTGCATGTAAGTGCGTGTAAGTGCATGTAAGTACGTATAAGTGGGTGTAAGTGCGTGTGAGTGTAGTTTAACTGGGTGTAAATTTGTGTATGTCCGTCTAAGTATATGTAAGTGTGTGTAAGTATGTGTAAGTGCGTGTAAGTGCGTGTAAGTGCGTGGAAGTGCATGTAAGTGCGTGTAAGTGCGTGTAAGTGCGTGTAAGTGCATGTAAGTGTGTGTAAGTGTGTGTAAGTGCATGTAAGTACGTGTAAGTGCGTGTAAGTGCCTGTTAGTGCGTGTAAGTGCGTGTAAGTGTGTGCAAGTACGTTTAAGTGTGATTTAAGTGCCTTTAAGTTTGTGTAAGTGCGTGTAAGTCCATGTAAGTTTGTGCAAGTACGTGTAAGTACGTGTAAGTGTGTATAAGTGTGTGTAACCGTGTGTTAGTACGAGTAAGTGTGTTAGTGCGTGTAAGTGTGTGCAAAAGCGTGTAAGTATGTGTAAGTGCGTGTAAGTGCATGTAAGTGCGTGTAATTGCATGTAAGTACATGTAAGTACGTGTAAGTATGTGTAAGTGCGTGTAAGTGTGAGTAAGGAATTAGAAGTATGTGTAAGTGCATGAAAGTGTGTATAAGTGTGTGTAACTGCGTGTAAGTGCGTGTAAGTGCGTGTAAGTGCATGTAAGTGCATGTAAGTGCGCGTGACTGTGTGTAAGAATGTGTAATTTTGTATATGTTCGTGTAAGCATATGTAAGTGTGTGTTTGTACGTGTAAGTGCATGTAAGTACGTGTAAGTGTGTGTAAGTGCGTATAAGTACCTGTAAGTGCGTGTAAGTGTGTGTAAGTTTGTGTAAGTGAGTGTAAGTGCGTGTAAGTGCGTGTAAGTGCATGAAAGTGCGTGTAAGTGTGTGTAAGTGCGTATTAATGCGTGTAAGTTTGTGTGAGTGTGTGTAAAAGTGTATAAGTGCATGTAAGTACGTGTTAATGTGGTTTAAGTACATGTAAGTGAGTGTAAGTGCGTGTAAGTACGTGTAAGTTCGTGTAAGTGCGTGTAAGTGCGTGGAAGTGCTAAAAGTGCATATAAGTGCGTGTAAGTGCGTGTAAGTACGTGTAAGTGCAGTTTCAGTTCGTATAAGTACTCTAAGTACGTGTAAGTATGTGAAAGTGCGTATAAGCGCGTGTAAGTGCGTGTAAGTATGTACCAGCGCGTGTACGTGCGTGTAAGTTTGTATAAGTGTGTGTAAGTGCGTGTAAGTGCGTGTAAGTACATGTAAGTATGTGTAAGTACGTGTAAGTGCAAGTAAGTGCGTGTAAGTACGTGTAAGTGCATGTAAGCATGTGTAAGTGAGTGCAAGTGCGTGTAAGTGTGTGTAAGGGGGTGTAAGTACGTGTAAGTGCAAGTAAGTGCTTGTTAGTACGTTTAAGTGTGTGTAAGTGCGTATAAGTGCATATAAGTATGTGTAAGTTTGTGTAAGTAGGTGTAAGTACGTGTAAGTGTGTGTAAGTGTGTGTAAGTATGTGTAAGTGCGTGTAAGTGCGTATAAGTGCGTGTGAGTGCAGTTTAAGTGGGTGTAATTTTGTGTAAGTTTGTGTAAGTGCGTGTAAGTAGGTATAAGTATGTGTAAGTGTTTGTAAGTTTGTAAAAGTGCATGTAATGCATGCAAGTGCGTATAAGTGCGTGTAAGTGTGTTTAACTGCATGTAAGTATGTGTAAGGGTGTTTAAGGTCGTGTAAGAGCGTGTGAGAGCGTGTAAGTGTGTATAAGTGCGTGTAAGTGCATGTAAGTACTTGAAAGTGCGTGTAAGTACGTGTAAGTGCGTGTACGTACGTGTACGTTTGTGTAAGTGTGTGTAAGTGCGTGTAAGTGCGTATAAGTGCGTGTAAGTACGTGTAAGTACGTGTAAGTACGTGTAAGTACGTGTAAGTACGTGTAAGTACGTGTAAGTACGTGTAAGTACGTGTAAGTACGTGTAAGTACGTGTAAGTACGTGTAAGTACGTGTAAGTACGTGTAAGTACGTGTAAGTACGTGTAAGTACGTGTAAGTACGTGTAAGTACGTGTAAGTACGTGTAAGTACGTGTAAGTACGTGTAAGTACGTGTAAGTACGTGTAAGTACGTGTAAGTACGTGTAAGTACGTGTAAGTACGTGTAAGTACGTGTAAGTACGTGTAAGTACGTGTAAGTACGTGTAAGTACGTGTAAGTACGTGTAAGTACGTGTAAGTACGTGTAAGTACGTGTAAGTACGTGTAAGTACGTGTAAGTACGTGTAAGTACGTGTAAGTACGTGTAAGTACGTGTAAGTACGTGTAAGTACGTGTAAGTACGTGTAAGTACGTGTAAGTACGTGTAAGTACGTGTAAGTACGTGTAAGTACGTGTAAGTACGTGTAAGTACGTGTAAGTACGTGTAAGTACGTGTAAGTACGTGTAAGTACGTGTAAGTACGTGTAAGTACGTGTAAGTACGTGTAAGTACGTGTAAGTACGTGTAAGTACGTGTAAGTACGTGTAAGTACGTGTAAGTACGTGTAAGTACGTGTAAGTACGTGTAAGTACGTGTAAGTACGTGTAAGTACGTGTAAGTACGTGTAAGTACGTGTAAGTACGTGTAAGTACGTGTAAGTACGTGTAAGTACGTGTAAGTACGTGTAAGTACGTGTAAGTACGTGTAAGTACGTGTAAGTACGTGTAAGTACGTGTAAGTACGTGTAAGTACGTGTAAGTACGTGTAAGTACGTGTAAGTACGTGTAAGTACGTGTAAGTACGTGTAAGTACGTGTAAGTACGTGTAAGTACGTGTAAGTACGTGTAAGTACGTGTAAGTACGTGTAAGTACGTGTAAGTACGTGTAAGTACGTGTAAGTACGTGTAAGTACGTGTAAGTACGTGTAAGTACGTGTAAGTACGTGTAAGTACGTGTAAGTACGTGTAAGTACGTGTAAGTACGTGTAAGTACGTGTAAGTACGTGTAAGTACGTGTAAGTACGTGTAAGTACGTGTAAGTACGTGTAAGTACGTGTAAGTACGTGTAAGTACGTGTAAGTACGTGTAAGTACGTGTAAGTACGTGTAAGTACGTGTAAGTACGTGTAAGTACGTGTAAGTACGTGTAAGTACGTGTAAGTACGTGTAAGTACGTGTAAGTACGTGTAAGTACGTGTAAGTACGTGTAAGTACGTGTAAGTACGTGTAAGTACGTGTAAGTACGTGTAAGTACGTGTAAGTACGTGTAAGTACGTGTAAGTACGTGTAAGTACGTGTAAGTACGTGTAAGTACGTGTAAGTACGTGTAAGTACGTGTAAGTACGTGTAAGTACGTGTAAGTACGTGTAAGTACGTGTAAGTACGTGTAAGTACGTGTAAGTACGTGTAAGTACGTGTAAGTACGTGTAAGTACGTGTAAGTACGTGTAAGTACGTGTAAGTACGTGTAAGTACGTGTAAGTACGTGTAAGTACGTGTAAGTACGTGTAAGTACGTGTAAGTACGTGTAAGTACGTGTAAGTACGTGTAAGTACGTGTAAGTACGTGTAAGTACGTGTAAGTACGTGTAAGTACGTGTAAGTACGTGTAAGTACGTGTAAGTACGTGTAAGTACGTGTAAGTACGTGTAAGTACGTGTAAGTACGTGTAAGTACGTGTAAGTACGTGTAAGTACGTGTAAGTACGTGTAAGTACGTGTAAGTACGTGTAAGTACGTGTAAGTACGTGTAAGTACGTGTAAGTACGTGTAAGTACGTGTAAGTACGTGTAAGTACGTGTAAGTACGTGTAAGTACGTGTAAGTGCAAGTAAGTGCATGTAAGTACGTGTAAGTACGTGTAAGTATGTGTAAGTTTGTATAAGTATGTGTAACTACGTGTAAGTGCGTGTACGTGTGTGTACGTTTGTGTAAGTGTGTGTAAGTGTAGTTTAAGTTTGTGTAAGTATGTGTAAGTGCATGTAACTGCGTGTAAGTACGTGTAAGTGCGTGTAAGTGTGTGTAAGTACTTGTAAGTGCGTGTGAGTGAAGTTTTAGTGGGCGTTATTTCGTGTAAGTTCATGTAAGTGCGTATAAGTGCGTGTAAGTGCGTGTAAGTGCGTGTAAGTGCGTGTAAGTGCGTGTAAGTACGTATAAGTGCGTATAAGTGCGTATAAGTGCGTGTAAGTGTGTGCAAGTACGTGTAAGTATGTGTAAGTCTGTGTGTAAGTGCATGTAAGTGCGTGTAAGTGTGTGTTAGTGCATGTAAGTATGTGTTAGTACGTGTAAGTGTGTACCAAAGCGTGTAAGTGCATGTAAGTATGTGTAAGTGCATGTAAGTACGTGTAAGTGCATCTAAGTGTGTGTAAGTGCGTATAAGTGTGTGGAAGTACGTGTAATTGCATATATGAGCATGTAAGTGTGTGTAACTGCGTGTAAGTTTGTATAAGTGCGTGTAGGTGCGTCTAAGTGCGTGTAAGTACGTGTAAGTACGTGTAAGTGTATGTAAGTACGTGTGACTGCGTGTAAGTATGTGTAAGTGCGTGTAAGTGACTGTAAGTACGTGTAAGTACGTATACGTACGTATAAGTGCGTGTAAGTGCATGTAAGTGCATGTATGTACATGTAATACGTGTAAGTGCGTAAACGTGCGTGTAAGTGCGTGTGAGTGCAGTTTAAGTGGGTGTAATTTCGTGTAAGTTTGTGTAAGTGCGTGTAAGTACGTGTAAGTGCGTGTAAGTGCGTGTAAGTACGTGTAAGTGCGTGTAAGTGCATGTAAGTACTATAAGTGTGTGTAAGTGTGCGTATATGCGTGTACGTGTGTGTAAGAGTGTGTAAGTGCCTGTTAGTGCATATAAGTGCGTGTAAGTCCGTGCAAGTGCGTGTAAGTGTGATTTAAGTGTGTGTAAGTTCGCGTAAGTGCGTGTAAGTTCGTGTAAGTATGTGTAAGTTTGTGCAAGTATGTATAAGTGCGTGTAAGTACGTGTAAGTGTGTGTGAGTACGTGTTAGTGCGTGTAAGTGTGTGTTAGTGTGTCTAAGTATGTATTAGTGCGTGTAAGTGTGTGCCAAAGTGTATAAGTACATGTAAGTATTTGTAAGTGCATGTAAGTACGTGTAAGTGCATGTAAGTGCATGTAAGTACGTGTAAGTGTGTGTAAGTACGTGTACGTGCGTGTAAGTGCATGTGAGTGCGTATAAGTGCGTGTAAGTGCGTGTAAGTACGTATAAGTGCATGGAAGTGCGTGTACGTGCGTGTAAGTGCGTGTAAGTGCGTATAAGTACGTGTAAGGACCTGTAAGTACGTGTAAGTACGTGTGACTGCGTGTAAGTATGTGTAAGTACGTGTAAGTGAGTGTAAGTATGTGTAAGTGTGTATAAGTGCATGTAAGTGCGTGTAAGTGCATGTAAGTACATGTAAGTGCGTGTAAGTGCGTGTAAGTGCGTATAAAAGCGTATAAGTGCGTGTGAGTGCAGTTTAAGTGGGTGTAATTTCGTGTAAGTTTGTGTAAGTGCGTGTGTGCACATAAGTGCGTATAAGTGCGTGTAAGTCCGTGTAAGTGTATGTAAGTGTGTGTAAGTACGTGTAAGTGTGTGTAAGTGCGTGTAACTGTGTGTAAATGTGTGTAAATGCGTGTAAGTACGTGTAAATGCATGTAAGTATGTGTGAGTACGTGTGAGTACGTGTAAGTATGTGTAAGTGCGTGTAAGTGCGTGTAAGTGTATATAAGTACGTATCAGTGCATGTAAGTACATATAAGTGTGTGTAAGTATGTGTAAGTTTATATATGTGCGTATAAATGCGTATAAGTACGTGTAAGTGTGTGTAAGTGCATGTAAGTGTGTGTAAGTGTGTGTAAGTACGTGTAAGTGTGTGTAAGTGCGTGCAAGTGTGTGTAAGTGCGTGTAAGTGTGTGTAAGTGCGTGCAAGTGCGTGTAAGTGCGTGTAAGTATGTACAAGTATGTGTAAGTGCGTGTAAGTGCGTATCAGTGCATGTAAGTGCGTGTAAGTGCGTATAAGTGCGTGCAAGTACGTGTAAGTACGTGTAAGTGTGTGTAAGTGCGTGTAAGTGCATGTAAGTGCATGTAAGTGCGTGTAAGTGCGTGTAAGTATGTGTAAGTCCTTGTAAGTGCGTGTAAGTGCGTGTAAGTACGTGTAAGTTTGTGTAAGTGAATATAAGTTCGTGTTAGTGGGTGTAAGTGTGTGTAAGTGCGTGTAAGTGCGTGTAAGTACGTGTAAGTGTGCGTAAGTTCATGTAAGTGCGTGTAAGTGCGAGTATGGGTGTAAGTGTGTGTAAGTGCGTATAAGTGCGTGTGAGTACGTGTTAGTTTGTGTAAGTGAATTTAAGTTCGTGTAAGTGTGTGTAAGTGTGTATAAGTGCGCATAAGTGCATGTAAGTACGTGTAAGCGCGTGTAAGTACGTGTAAGTCTGTGTAAGTGTGTGTAAGTGCGTGTAAGTGCATGTAAGGACGTGTAAGTGTGTGTAAGTGCATGTAAGGTTGTGTAAGTACATGTAGGTGCGTATAAATGCGTGTTGGTGCGTGTGAGTGCGTGAAAGAGCGTGTAAGTGCATGAAAGTGTGTGTAAGTGCAGTTTAAGATCGTGTAAGTGCGTGTAAGCGTATAGAAGTCCGTGTAAGTACAGTTTAAGTTCGTGAAAGTGTAGGTAAGTGTGTGTAAGTACGTGTAAGTATGTGTAAGTGCGTGTAAGTGCGTATACGTGCGTGTAAGTGCACTTTAAGTGGGTGTAATCTTGTGTAAGTTTGTGTAAGTGCGTGTAATTGTGTATAAGTGCATGTAGGTGCATGTAAGTACGTGTAAATGCGTGTAAGTATGTATAAGTGTGTGTAATTGCGTATAAGTGTGTGTAAGTGTGTGCAAGTGCGCGTAAGAGTGTATTTTAGTGCATATAAGTGTGTGTAAGTGCGTGTAAGTGCGTGTAAGTGCGTGTAAGTGCGTGTAAGTGCGTGTAAGTGCATGTAAGTACGTATAAGTGCATGTGGGTGCGTGTAGGTGTGTGTAAGTGCGTGTAAGTGTGTGTAAGTACGTGTAAGTACGTGTAAGTGCGTATAAGTGTGTATAAGTATGTGTAAGTGTGTCTAAGTGCGTATTAGTGCATGTGAGTGCGTGTAAGAGCGTGTAAGTGCATGTAAGTGCGTGTAAGTGTGGTTTAAGTTCGTGTAAGTGAATGTAAGTATGTGTAAGTACGTGTAAGGTCGTGTAAGTGTGTGTAAGTGTGTGTAAGAATGTATAAGTGTGTGTAAGTGCGTGTAAGCATGTGTAAGTACATACAAGTGCGTGTAAGTGCGTATAAGTGCGTGTAAGTGCGTGTAAGTACGTGTAAGTGTGTGTAGAAGTGTGTAAGTGCATGTAAGTACGTGTAAGAGCATATACGTGTAAGAGCATATACGTGCAGCATGCGTGTAAGTGTGTGTAAGTACGTGTAAGTGCATGTAAGTACGTGTAAGTGCGTGTAGGTGCGTGTAAGTGTGTGTAAGTGTGTGAAAGTTCGTTTATGTGCGTAGAAGTGTGTGTAAGTATGTGCGAGTGTGTGTGAGTGCGTGTAAGTATGTATAAATGTGTGTAAGTGCATGTAAGTATGTATACGTACGTGTCAGTTTGTGTAAGTGTGTAAGTGTGTGTAAGAACGTGTAAGTTTGTATAAGTGTGTGTAAATGCGTGTAAGTACGTGTATGTGTGCGTAAGTGCGTATAAGTATGTGGAAGTACGTGTAAGGTCGTGTAAGAGCGTGTAAAAGCGTATAAGTGCGTACAAGTACGTGTAAGTACGTATAAGTGCGTGTAAGTGCGTGTAAGTGTGTGTAAGTACGTGTAAGTGCATGTAAGTGCATGTAAGTGCGTGTAAGTATGTGAAAGTTTGTGTAAGTATGTGTAAGTTCTTGTAAGTGCCTGTAAGTGCGTATAAGTGCGTGTAAGTGCATGTAAGTGCGTGTAAGTGTGTGTCAGTGCGTGTAAGTACGTGTAAGTGTGTGTAAGTGCATGTAAGTATGTCTAAGTATGTGTAAGTGCCTGTAAGTGCGTATCAGTGTGTGTAAGTATGTGTAAGTGCGTGTAAGTGCATGTACGTACGTGTAAGTACGTGTAAGTGCGTGTAAGTGTGTGTAAGTGCGTGTAAGTGCCTGTAAGTGCGTGTAAGTGCGTGTAAGTGCGTATAAGTGCGTATAAGTGTGTGTAAGTACGTGTAAGTTTGTGTAAGTGAATGTAAGTTTGATTAAGCGTGTGTAAGTGTGTGTAAGTGCGTATAAGTGCAGGTAAGTACGTGTAATTGCGTGTAAGTGTGTGTAAGTGTGTATAAGTACGTGTAAGTGCGTGTAAGTGCATGTACGTACGTGTAAGTGTGTGTAAGTGCATGTAAGTGCAGGTAAGTGCGTGTAAGTGTGTGTAAGTATGTGTAAGTGCGTGTAAGTGCGTATAAGTGCGTGTAAGTGCAGTTTAAGTGGGTGTAATCTTGTGTAAGTTTGTGCAAGTACGTGGAAGTACGTGTAAGTGCGTGTAAGTGTGTGTAAGTGCATACAAGTGCGTGTAAGTGTGTGCAAGTACGTATACGAGTGTGTTTTAATGCATGTAAGTGTGTGTAAGTGCGTATAAGTGTGTGTAAGTGCATGTAAGTGCGTGTAAGTGCGTGTAGGTGTGTGTAGGTACGTGTAAGTGCGTGTAAGTACGTGTAAGTACATGTAAGTGCGTATACATGCGTCTAAGTGCGTATAAGTGCGTGTAAGTGCGTGTAAGTACGTGTAAGTGCGTGTAAGTGTGTATAAGTGTGTTTAAGTATGTGTAAGTGCGTCTAAGTACGAGTTAGTGCACGTGAGTGCGTGTAAGAGCATGTAAGTGCATGTAAGTGCGTGTAAGTCCCTTTACGTTCATGCAAGAGAGTGTAAGTGCATGTAAGTATGTGTCAGTTTGTGTAAGTGCGTGTAAGTGTGTGTAAGTGCTAAATGTGTGTGTAAGTGCATATAAGTGCATGTATGTGCGTGTAAGTGCTAGTAAGTATGTATAAGTGCGTGTAAGTGCGTCTAAGTATGTGTTAATGCGTATAAGTGTGTGTAAGTGTGTGTAAGTGCGTGTACGTTTGTGTAAGTGCGTGTAAGTGCATGTAAGTGCATGTAAGTACGTATAAGTACATGAAAGTATGTGTAAGTGCAAATAAGTACGTGTAAGTACGTGTAAGTACGTGCAAGTACGTGTAAGTTTGTGTAAGTGTGTGAAAGTGCGTGTAAGTGCGTGCAAGTATGTCTAAGTGTGTGTAAGTGCGTATAAGTGCGGTTTAAGCTTGTGTAAGTGCGTGTAAGTGCATGTAACTTTGTATAAGTACGTACAAGTGTGTGTAAGTGTATTTAAGTGCGTGTAAGTGCGTGTGAGTGCAGTTAAGTGGATGTAATTTTGTGTAAATTCGTGAAAGTGTGTGTAAGTGCGTATAAGTGTATGTAAGTATGTGTAAGTGCGTATAAGTGCGTGTAAGTGCGTGTAAGTGCATGTAAGTGCGTGTAAGTACGTGTAAGTGTATGTAAGTGCGTGTAAGTGCGTGTAAGTGCGTGTAAGTACATGTTAGTGCATATAAGTGCATGTAAGTGCGTACAAGTGCGTGTAAGTGTGGTTTAAGTGCGTGTATGTTTGTGTAAGTGTGTGTAAGTACGTGTTAGTTTGTGTAAGTACGAGTAAGTACGTGTAAGTACGTGTAAGTGCGTATTAGTGCGTGTAAGTACGTGTAAGTGCGTGCAAGTGTGTATAAGTATGTGTAAGTATGGTTAACGTTCATGTAAGTGCGTGTAAGTGTACGTAAGTGCGTGTAAGTGCGTGTAAGTAAATGAAAGTGTGGTTTAAGTACTCGTAATTTTGTGTAAGTTCGTGTAAGTGCATGTAAGTGCGTGTAAGTGTGTGTAAGTGTGTGTAAGTGCGTGTTAGTATGTATAAGTACGTGTAAGTGTGTGTAAGTGCGTGTAAGTGTGTATAAGAGCGTGTAAGTGCGTGTAAGTGCGTGTAGGTGCGTGTAATTTTGTGTAAGTATGTGGAAGTGCGTGTTAGTGCGTGTAAGTGCCTGTAAGTATGTGTAAGTGCGTGTACGTGCGTGTAAGTGTGTGTAAGTGGGTGTAAGTACGTCTAAGTGCGTGTACCTTCGTGCAAGTGCGTGTAAGTGCGTGTAAGTTCGTGTAAGTGCGTGTAAGTGCATGTAAGTGCGTGTAAGTACGTGTAAGTATGTGTAAGTGCGGGTAAGTAAGTGTAAGTGCATGTAAGTATGTATAAGTACGTGTAAGTGCATGTAAGTGCGTATCAGTGCGTGTAAGTACGTGTAAGTGTGTTTAAGTACATGTAAGTACGTGTAAGTGTGTGTAAGTGCGTGTAAGTGTGTATAAGTACGTGTAAGTGCCTGTAAGTGCGTATAAGTGCGTGTAAGTACGTGTAAGTGCATGTAAGTGCATGTAAGTATGTGTAATTTTGTGTAAGTGAATGTAAGTTTCTGTAAGTACATGTAAGTGCGTGTAAGTGTGTGTAAGTGCATGTAAGTGCGTGTAAGTGCGTGTAAGTACGTGTAAGTACGTGTAAGTGCGAGTATGAGTGTAAGTGTGTGTAAGTGCGTGTAAGTGCGTGTAAGTACGTGTTAGTTTGTGTAATTGAATATAAGTTTGTATAGGTGCATGTAAGTGTATGTAAGTGCGTATAAGTGCGTGTAAGTACGTGTAAGTGCGTGTAAGTGTATGTAAGTATGTGTAAGTGCGTGTGAGTACGTGTAAGTGCATGTACGTACGTGTAAGTATGTGTAAGTGCATGTAAGTGTGTGTAAGTGCGTGTAAATGCGTGGAAGTGTGTGTTAGTGCGTGTGAGTGCGTGTAAGAGCGTGTAAGTGCATGTAAGTGTGTGCAAGTACAGTTTCAGTTTGTATAAGTGCGTCTAAGTGCGTGTAAGTGCAGTTTAAGTTCATATAAGTGCAGGTAAGTGCGTGTAAGTGCGTGTAAGTATGTGTAAGTATGTGTAAGTACGTACAAGTGCGTGTAAGTGCAGTTTAAGTGGGTGTTGTTTTGTGTAAGTATGTGTAAGTGCATGTAAGTGCGTGTAAGTACGTGAAGGTGCGTGTAAGTGCGTGTAAGAACGTGTAAGTGCGTGTAAGTACGTGTAAGAACGTGTAAGTGTGTGCAAGTGCATGTAAGAGTGTATTTTAGTGCATGTATGTATGTAAAAGTGTGTGTAGGTGTGTGTAAGTGCGTGTAAGTACGTGTAAGTGCGTGTAGGTGTATGTAGGTGCGTGTAAGTGCGTGTAAGTACGTGTAAGTGCATGTAAGTGCGTATACATACGTCTAAGTGCGTGTAAGTGTGTGTAAGTGCGTATAAGCATGTGTAAGTGCGTGTAAGTACGTGTAAGCACGTGTAAGTGCGTATAAGTACGTATGTATAAGTGCGTCTAAGTGCATTTTAGTGCGCGTGAGTACTAGTACGAGCATGTAAGTGCATGTAAGTACGTGTAAGTGCAGTTTAAGTTTGTGTAAGTGAATGTAAGTTCGTGTAAGTACGTGTAAGTTCGTGCAAGTGTGTGTAAGTGTGTGTAAGTACTAAAAGTGCGTGTAAGTAGGTATAAGTACGTTTTAGTGTGTGTAAGTGCGTGTAAGTATGTATAAGTGCGTGTAAGTGCGTGTAAGTGTGTGTAAATGCGTGTAAGTGCGTGCAAGTGCATATAAGTGTGTGTAAGTTTGTGTAAGTGTGTGTGAGTGCATGTAAGTGCATGTAAGTACGTGTGAGTACATGAAAAAACATGTAAGTGCAAGTAAGTGTGTGTAAGTACGTGTAAGTACGTGTAAGTACGTGTAAATTTGTGTAAGTGCGTGAAAGTGCGTGTAAGTGCGTGTAAGTATGTGTAAGTGTGTGTAAGTGGGTATAAGTGCGGTTTAAGTTTGTGTAAGTGTGTGCAAGTGCATGTAACTGCATATAAGTACGTGTGAGTGCGTGTAATTGTGTGTAAGTGCGTGTAAGTACGTGTGAGTACAATTTAGTGGATGTAATTTTGTGTAAATCCGTGTAAGTGTGTGTAAGTGCATGTAAGTGTGTGTAAGTGTGTATAAGTGCGTGTAAGTGCGTGTAAGTGCATGTAAGTACATGTAAGTGCGTGTAAGTGTGTGTAAGTGCGTGTAATTGCGTGTAAGTACGTGTAAGTGTGTGTTAGTGCATATAAGTGCATGTAAGTACGTGAAAGTGCGTGTAAGTGTGATTTAAGTGCGTATCAGTTCATGTGTGTGCGTGTAAGTGTGTGTAAGTTTGTGTAAGTTTGAATAAGTACGTGTAAGTACGTGTAAGTGTGCGTATAAGTACGTATAAGTGCGTGTAAGTGTGTATAAGTACATGTAAGTACGGTTTACGTTCATGTAAGTGCGTGGAAGTGTATGTAAGTGCGTGTAAGTGCGTGTAAGTGTGTGTAAGTGTGGTTTTAGTGCGTGTAATTTCATGTAAGTTCGTGTAAGTGCATGTCAGTGCGTGTAAGTGTGTGTAAGTGCGTGTAAGTGCGTGTAAGTACGTGTAAGTGC
>SZWC01027563.1:0-13975 GCA_023375785.1 Penium margaritaceum | reverse complement strand
GGTGGCGGCGTGGTCACAGCAGAGTGGAGGATCGAAAGGATGGTGTCAGCCTGGGACTGGCTGGCAGGTGAAGCTGAAGGGACACCATCGGATGAAGAAGGAGGAGATGATGGAGGAGATGTAGTCGAAGAGGCCGTTGACGAACGAGTAGCAGAAGCACGCTCAGTGACAACGACGTCACAAAGCCGCTGCACCGTCTGCCGTAGGCCGCGGATCTCGGCGAATATGCTCGCCAGAGGTCCAGCTAGGGGATCTACCAACACCGACAGATCCGTATGCTGTGGAGGACGCAGGCTCGGACGAGGCTGTAGCCAAGGTGGATGCCAGCCGGAAGGACGCGTCCAACAGCGACGCCAACCATGACGTCCATCACCACAGTAGTAGCAGGCGAATGCGCAGGGCGCCTGCTCACACGTCCGCGCACTCATCTCGTGCGCTGGACGATGGATAGGTGCCGAGGGCACCTACTCCCGGTGGTAAACACCAAGCCACGGGAGAGACCGGGGCCAGTAGGTACTGTCACTCCTGGAGGTCACGGCGTCCGGGTCAGCAAACGTGACCAGACGGGAAGAGCTGCACTACCACAGCACGCCCGGAGACGACAGTCCGACTAACTATGGCCACTAATGCTGCTGCCACTAATGGAGCGAAGACTGCTCCAAGACGAGAAGGGGTGGCGGCTGCAGGTGTGGCTGCTGCTCCAAGCGATAGACGACCCAGCCCTCGGAGCTGGTAGGACTCGAATCCGCCGTCGATCCTACGGGGTGAAGTGCGCTCACCAATCCACGGGCCCCAGAAAGATGCCGGTCGAGGACGCGTCTAGAAGCGGAGATTGTTGCCGACGACCGTCCGTAGTCGGCTGAGAAGACGAAAGCGGAAACTGTCGCGCAGCCGCCGCACTATGTAGTGGTCGACACTTTACCGCCTGATGCTGCTATTGCAGCTATGAAAGCTGCAGCCACTGCTGCGGTGGTAGTTGGAAGATTATCCTATTTTTTTGTTTTGCCTTCACCCTCCACCCCCCTTTTTTTTGTATAGGGCTCTCCTCTACTCGCCCTTTGCCCTCTTTTTTTTGTTGCTTTTTCTCTCTTCCACTCGTGGAAAGGTGTACCCCTTTCCGTATTTTTATTACTTGCCCCCCCCCTTTTTCTCGATTGCCCAGAGGGTGGGTGAACGGAGAAAATGAGGAGAGGGGGGGGGGTGTCCGGCCTGTCCGGCTCTCCCTCCCGTGCACTCGCTCACTCGCTCGCTCGCTGAGCGAGCGAGTGAGCGAGTGGGTGTCGGGGGGGAGGAGGGAGCGAGAGGGGAAGGGGGGTCCTGTCCGCCCCTCTGACCCGGCCCCTCTGTCGGTCGGCCGACGGGGCCGACGGGGCCGACGGGGCCGACGGGGCCGAGGGGGCCCACGAGACCCACGGGCCCCCTCCGAAGGGCCCCTCGGAGGGGCTCGGCAAGGCCCTCCGAGGGCCCCCCTAAGAAGAGGAGGAGGGAGGGGGGGGGGTGCGAGCGGGGCCCCCTCAGAGGGCCCCCCCGATCAAAGGAGGGCTGCGAGGCCCTCCTCGCAGCGGCAGCAGTAGCTGCAGCGGCAGGTGCAGCTGCTGTGGTTGCTGCTGCTGCTGCTGCTTCTGCTGCTGCTGCTCCTTCTGCTGCTGCTGCTACTCTGCGCAGCAGCTGCTGCTGCTGCTTGCTGCTACCGCCGCGGCTGCTGCTGCTGCACGCTGCTTCTGCTGCCGCCGCTGCTGCAGTAGCTGCTGCTGCTGCTGCTCTGCGCAGCAGCTGCTGCTGCTGCTTGCTGCTACCGCCGCGGCTGCTGCTGCACGCTGCTGCTGCTGCTTGCTGCTACCGCCGCGGCTGCTGCTGCACGCTGCTGCTGCTGCTTGCTGCTACCGCCGCGGCTGCTGCTGCACGCTGCTGCTGCTGCTTGCTGCTACCGCCGCGGCTGCTGCTGCACGCTGCTGCTGCTGCTTGCTGCTACCGCCGCGGCTGCTGCTGCACGCTGCTGCTGCTGCTTGCTGCTACCGCCGCGGCTGCTGCTGCTGCTCGCTGCTTCTGCTGCCGCCGCTGCTGCTTCTGTTTTTTTTTTTTTTCTCCGCTCTGCACGCTGCTGCTGCTGCTGCTGCGGCTGCTGCTGCTGCTGCTGCGGCTGTTGCTGCTGCTGCTACTACTACTGCTGCTGCTGCTGCTGCTGCTGCTAAAGCTGCTGCTGCTGCTACTAAAGCTGCTGCTACTGCTGCTGCTGCTTCTGCTACTGCTGTGCCGCTGCTTGCTGCTGCCACGGCTGCAAGCTGCTGCTGCGTCGCTATTGCTCGTGCACGCTGCTGCTGCCAATGCTTTCTGCTGCTACTGTTGCTGCTTCTCACCGCCCCTGTGGCGTTCGCGTGCAGTCGCTTCGCGCTCCCTCACGCGGCTGCCGGCGTGGCGCCACGTGGCGCGTTCTCTTAGCGTTCCGCCCACTGCTGCTGCTTTTGCTGCTCACACGCCCCCCTGCGCTCTGATACCAAATTGGAAGTCATTTTAGGGCATGCAGGCCCATGCAATAACGAACATGAGCTCTGTGTGTGAGTGCGATGCAAGACGGCAAGAATTTGGCTAAGTCTGGAATGCTGAATATAAAGAACAAGGAGAGATTACAAATGAGCCCCTAACGAGCTTATATAGGGGCGCCGGCAGCTAATCGCACCGGGCCCCGTCACCCCTGCTGAACCGAAATGACTCAACAGGGAGAACACACTCCATACACCACGAGAGTAACAAAGGTGGTCTCCTCAAGGCAACGGAACAGCTCGCCGAGTGCCCGGGTCTCGACCACCGAGAAAATATGAGCAGTGTCAAAACATCTCAGAATCAACGTCCAGACATCACAGACAGCTTTCCGAACGTCGGAAGCTCCACAACAGCCATCGGGTCTCCTCGTCGCACCGGTACAGTCAACCGGGTGCGCGGGTCTCAACCCACCGAGAAAACTCTCCTGCCTCCTGACAAGCCCACATGGCTGTCGGAACGCATCGACCGCGTCTCGCCAGCGCTGTCGTAGGTGCTGGAGAAGTCTCGGTGCAGTCTGGAGGCCCATCGTGTCGTCACGCCCTCCTCTGCCACATACCCCAAATGTGGGTATATCGGTAAACTAGCGGTGTCGGTCGTGACGGGTGGAAGCCACACAAACCAACACCGCACGCACCGAAAAGCAGCCTCTAGAACCCGCCTGTGTGGCGCCTGTGAGAATTGCAGAAGCAGGTTGACAGTGAAGGTAATGTCCGGTCGTGTCGTCGTGGCCAGGTACATGAGCGAGCCGATGACTCACAGGTACAGGGTCATGTTGAATGGCTCCCCCAACTATGCTAGATCGTCGACCTTAAGAGCGTCCTGGCCGTCAAGGGTGATCGGGGTCGACGCCATACGCACCGCGCTGAGCAGCTCAACGAAGCGCTCCCCCAGAGTGAGAGCATACCGTTCTTGATGGACCAGGAGCATCTGACGGGCTCGATCACGGACACTCTGCATGCCCAGGAACACTACAGCCTATCCCAGGTCTTTCATTTTGTATGTCGACTATAGGACATTCTTTGTGCTTCGACTGCCTTTAGATCGGGGGAAGCGATGAGAAGGTCGTGAACGTAGACCAGGAAGGCCAAAGAGGTGGCAGGTTTCCGCGAAAAGAAAAGCGATGGATTTGCCGCACTTCAGACGTAGCCGGCTCGCAGGAGCTTGCTGGTGATCTCCTTGTTCCAGCACGGAGGTGACTTCTTCAAGCCGTACAAAGCCTTCTGCAGCTGCTACACATGGCCGTTGCCATCCTCGAACCCTCGGGGTTGTGCCATGTAGATCTCTTCATCTAGCTTCCCATGCAGAAATGCATTGTTGACGTCTACCTGGTGGAGTTCCTTGTCGTGCTCGGCCACCTGGGACAGCAGACCTAAGGCAGTGGTCGTGCGACCAACTGGTGCGAAGGTCTCTGTGAAGTCAATCCCTTCGACCTGAGAGAATCCCTTTGCACTTATACATGCTTTGTAGCGGTCGACTGAATTGCCTGCCTTCAGTTTCCACCGCAAGACCCACTTGGCTTGAACGGCCTTGCTTCCGTGCGCCAGGTCCACAAGCTCGTTAATCCCATGTTCATCAATGGCTGCCAGCCCAGCCTCATATGCTGCGCACCAGAGTGCCCCATCTAGTCCAACCATGGCGTGACTCACTATACTGGAGTTTGGCGTCACTCCCACCACAATGGGATCTGGGGTCGCGTCGGCTTCGGTGTGTGTGGCTAAGGCATACAGAAATTCTAGGCAGCAGGTTGGGGCAGCAGCGTTGTTGATGCAGCGTGCGGGCTTCCACGCTAGTTGCTTGAGTCAGCTGCCCCCTCAGTCTGCTGCTCTAGAGACTAAGTCTGGAAGCTCTGGGTTTGTTACTCAAAAGTGCGCGCGCCCGTGTTAGCGCCAGAAAGCAGCTGGAAACTGAAGGTAACTGATTAGCAATGAAGAATGAACAATAATGGGATACCCCTCCAAGTTCTAGCTCCCCCCCAGCTCTGTAGAGCTTGTTACTCAGCTAACAAGCCAATCAGGAAATAGACCTATTTTCTGGCAGGCAGGGTTTTCTCGGTGAGCCCTACCAGACAGCCGACAGCCCAAAACCCGGGCGTCGTCCGTTTTGCCTGAAAAATGGACCATACCATAATGCCAACGCTACAAACGCAGTCGTGCGGTCAGAAACAGCTAGAAACATAGTAGCAAGGAGTTATGGCTGCCCGAACCCAGGCAATGCCTACGATGGTCCATGATGCCGAACAGGGCCATGCAACATGCAACAAGGACCCTATGCAGAGCATGACAATGTAGACGCGATGGGACGCGCTGGACGTATGCAGACAGCAACTGCAGTGGCAGTGACCACCAGCAGCACGACCGCTGAGGAGGCCTGTCGATGGAGCTGAGCACGTCGCCGGAGAGAGGAGGCTCCAACAAACTGTGAGTAGACCTCAGCGTGCGTCGGCTCCACAGGACGACACTCCATCAGCGTCGAGCCTCGCCGTCAGTCATCTGCACGCCGATGTACACAAGTCGAGAGGACAGAACAGAGCACAATGAGAGATGCGCAAAAAACCAACACTCCCCCATGACTCACAAGCGTAGTGCACATGGGCGGGCAGAGACACGGTCAACATCCAGACTCCCCCAGGGCACGCAGAGACGCAGGCAGAGACAGAGAGGGCAACTCACGGACGCACTCCGACTGAAATCACAGCCTTCTTGAACGACTCCCATTTCAGTGCCTTGGTCAAGAAGTCAGCCAGCTGCCATGCTGTCTCAACCCACACGATGCTGATGCTGCCGTCATGCAACAACGAACGCACGTAGTGATCCTCAACATTGATGTGCTTTGTGCGTGTGTGATGCACACCGTCATTGTCGACGATGGCCATGGCACTCTCATTGTCACAATGCAAGGTGATGGATGCGACAGATTGACGCAACTTGGACAACAGGCGTCGCAACCACACACTCTCACATGCGCCTGAGCCAAGGGCCACGTACTCAGCCTCAGCAGTGCTGCGTGCAATGCACCCCTGCTTGCCACTACGCGAGGACACAGCTGTGCCGCCGATCAGAAAGATCCAGCCCGTGCAACTCTTACCGTCTGGGCTGCCGGCCCAGTCACTGTCGGTGTAGCCCACTGCGACGACGAACGGCTGGCGGCGGAACATGAGACTTCGCTGAGGGGTCGAGACGACATAGCGCAGTACTAGGATTGCAGCCTCGAAGTAGAGGTGACGCGGCTCTTGAGAGAACTGGGCCAGGAGGTTGACGACAAACGCGATGTCTGGACGCGTCGTCGTCGCCAGGAACATGAGTGACCCGATGACACACAGATACGTGGTCACATCAACTGGCTCCCTCACAACAGCTGGGTCAGGACTCTTCAGCTTTACCTGGCCATCGGGTGACATAGGTGAAGATGCGCTAGGCACGAGGGGCAGTTCCTCATCAAAGCGAGTGGACAAGGTCTGCACATAGGCAACCTGGTGGACGTGCATCATGCCCTGGGAGCGATCATGCTCGAGTTCCATGCCCAGGAAAACTCGGGCAGACCCGAGATCCTTCATCTGGTAGGCGGCATGTTGCAAGTCCTTGACACGCTGGATGGCGGCCGTGTGTGGCGACGCAATGAGGAGATCATCGACGTAGACTAGAACTGCGGCAAAGGTCTGACCTCGCAGGCTGACGAACAGAGCGGGGTCAGCGGTGTTGCGCTGGAGGCCGCCATGGAGAAGCGTGCTGCTGATCTCCTCGTTCTAGCACCGAGGCGACTGCTTCAGGCCATAGAGGGCCTTCCGCAACTGCCAAACTCTCCCAGTGCCGTCGTCAAAGCCTGGGGGCTGCACCATGTAGAGCTCCTCACCCTCTAGTGAGCCATGGAGGAACGCGTTGCTCACGTCCATCTGGTGCAGCTCCCATCCATGCTGGGCAACCAGGCTGAAGAGCGCCCGCCTAGTGGAGAACCGACCGACTGGGACAAAGATGTGGTCGTAATTGACCCCAGGGACCTGAGCAAACCCCTTTGCTGTGAGGCGGGCGTTGTACTTGTCCAAGGACACGTCAGGCTTCCACTTGCGCCAAAAGACCTACTTCGTACCAATGGCCTTCCGACCTGGAGGGAGGTCGACGAGGTCATACACGTGGTGATGCCGGATAGCAGCGAGCTCCTCGGCACAGGCAACATCCCAATGTGTGGCCTCAGGAGTGGCTCAAGCCTCGCGTAGGGTGGCTGGGTCCTCCGGGTGTGATGTGGACCGGACTGAGAGGGGATGTGCATCACGAGCTCCAGATGGGATGCAGGCGAGTGCAGCCATGACAGCATGCCGATGCTTGTGATGAAGCATGGTGTAGCCCAGTGCAGAGCCCGGATGAAGGTCTGGGATGATGGCCGAAGTGGTCAGGCTGAGAGCCTTTGTGCCAGGGTCCCAACTCATGGCCGAGAGAGTGGAGGAGACACGTGGAGCCACAGGGGGTCGAGGCGCCACGGGACGCGGTGCGAAGGTCTACGCGCTCACTGTCGGCCGAGGTCGGAGGCTGTCGCCTGGGCCACGTGTGTAGCGCGGTCAAGCAGGAGATGGCACTGGGTCCGACGGGCCAACGGAGGCGGACGGGGCTACTGGCCCAGAGGAGCCAGCGGACGCGACTGGGGCTGTCGGCCCGGAGGACCCAGCGAACGCGACTCGGGCAGACGGTCCTGAGGGGCCAGCAGACATGACAGGAGCAGCTGGGCCGGAGGGGCCAGCGGACGTGACTTGGGCTTCCGGCCCGGAGCGGCCAGCGGACGCGACTGGGGCAAACGGTCTGGAGGGGCCAGCGGACGCGACAAGAGCTGCGGGCCCAGAGGGGCCAGCGGACACACGGGGGCAGCTGGCTCGGAGGGGCTAGCGGACGCGGCTGGGACTACTGGCCTGGAGCGGTCAGTGGACGCGACTGGGATTGCTAGCCCGGAGGGGCCAGCGGACGCGGCTGGGACTGCTGGCTCGGAGGGGCCAGGGGACGCGACTAAGACTGTTGGCCCAGGAGGGCCAGGGGACACGACAGGGGCTACCGGCTCAGAGGGACGGAGTGATGTGTCACCCAGAAGCGACAGGACGGAGGATGGACTCACCACTCCCCCACGCGACTGGAGGGACACGGACGAGACGGAGCGGATGAGGTCGCGGGGAAACAGATCCTCGAAGAAGAGGGCATCGCGGGACTCGATGATGCAGTGTCAGGATGGGTCCCAGAAGCGCCAGGCCTTGGACTGACGAGACACAACGAGGAAGGTGCAGGGGCGTCTGCAG
Organism: Penium margaritaceum; assembly: GCA_023375785.1. Lineage (NCBI taxonomy): Eukaryota > Viridiplantae > Streptophyta > Zygnematophyceae > Desmidiales > Peniaceae > Penium > Penium margaritaceum. The sequence continues at coordinate 6,162 of SZWC01027563.1, read as the reverse complement.
GGGGCGAGCTTGCCGCCCTGCTGTGGGGCAGGCAGCCACACAATGGCCACACAGTCCCAGACGTGCGCCGGGCGGAGGTGAGCGCATCGACCGCACCAGTGCTGGTATGGCTTGGATTGGCGAGGAAGGGGACGTGGGGAATCCGGTTCCAGATCCAGGTTATGTAGGCCATGGCTTAAAAATAGAAGTCATCGGAGAGACCGGACTCGACCCGCATGGTGCAGACGGCATCGGCCATGGTACGGTTCCACTGCTCGGATACGCCGTTTTGGGCGGGTGTGTAGGCCACAGACGTCTCATGGTGGATCCCGCGGGAGGCGAGAAAGGTCGTGGCCTCACCCATGTACTCTCCACCGCGTTGGGAGCGAAAGCGGGGAAGAGAGTGTCCACACTCGTGCTCCGTGAGGATAAGCCAGTCCTGAATGGCTCGGGCGACATCGCTCTTTTGCCGGAGGTTGAAGACCCAGCGGTAGCGAGAATAGTCGTCCGTAAGGGTGAGAACATAGCGGCCATGCTCTACGACGGACTTGGTGGGGAGAGGGCCCTCTCGACCTTGTGCGAGTGGACAAGGTCGAGAGGGACGGATGCACGGGAGGAAGACAAGGGGTACGTGGACCGGTGCATCTTCCCCTGAGCACAGTCAATGCACTCAGTGGGGCACGGGAGAGGGAAAGTCTCCAGGTCAAGGCCCTTGGCCGGCTGGGTGCGGAGCATGCTCTCTACGGCGGCAGAGTAGACGTGGCAAAGGCAGCGGTGCAAGAGGCGGGTGTGCTGAGGAGACAGTGTACTAGTGACAAACCCATGGCCTGTGGCGGCCGACGGGAAGGAGACGGGAGGAGAAGAGGAGAGGCGAGGAACATGCCACAGGTTGCCACGCGCGGTGGCGTACAGGACGACAACCCTAGACGGACGCAATGACACAGTGCCAACACCACGCGAGTGCACAACGTCCATGTTCATGCGGTCAAGGGCAATCACGGACAGGAGGCAGAGCTCGAGACTAGGGACGAAGAGGACATCGGTCAGAAAGACGTCACCGGCAGGACCACGGAAACGAACGACGCCAATACCACGGACAGGCAACACTTGTCCGGAACCCGTCCGGATACCGGAGACATCGCCTACAGGACCGAGCATACTGAAGGCCTCACGAGAGACTGTCATGTGATGCGTGGCCCTGGAGTCGATGATCTAGGTCTCAGTAGGGTCCTGGACAGGGGTCGCCAGATCGCTAACGGTCACATGGCAGTAAGCAAGTGACACGTACGCGGTGGAAGGAGGCGCAAAACAAGACTGCCAATCATCAAGCCACGCAATGTCGTCGAGGAGGGGGGTGGAGGAGACCACGGGAGACGACGAGGCAGGCGAGAAGACGGGACACGATCGTAGCTCAATCTCAGTCATGCAGGGCTCGGCAGGAAGGCAGGAGGTGACGGAACTCGCACTTCCCTGGGGAGGAGGGCGAGGCAGGCCAAACTGGAGCGCGATGAACTGCTCTAGCTGATGCTCACGGGAGGATGGCCCGAGAGTGTAGACGGAGTGTAGAGTGACGACTCTGGAGTCCGTGTAGTAGGAGGACTGAGCCGGCGAAGGAAGCGGAGGTGCCGATGGCTGTGGGTAGTACTGCTGCGGCGCGGGTGTCTGCAGGACAAGCGGAGCTATCGGAGTGGCAGAGCTGCTGGACGAGGTGGGAGTGGAAGGGCCAGCAGCAACGACGGTGGCAGAGGCTAGACGGCGCTCCTGCTGGCGACGCATGGTGGCGATGACGCACCCCTTGTCCGTTGGGAGAGGGCACGTGTACCACCCGTGCCCGGGCTGACCACAGTTGTGGCAAACCAAGCCACCACTACTGGACCCGGTCGACGACTGCTACTGCTGCCGCTGCGGCGGACCCTTGCCTTTCTTGTTTCGGCTCTTCTTCTTCTTCCCCGAAGATGATGAGGTAGCTGCGGCGGGGGAGGCGACGGCCACGGAGGCAACGGCAAGGGAGGTGATGGCAGGGGATGCAAGAGCCTCCGTACGATGGAGCTGGGACTCCTGGCGAGCTTCCTCAATGCGGAGGAAGAGCTCATATGCCAAGCGCATGAGGGTGCCCTAGGCCGCCATGGTGGAGAGGACGTCCTGGGGGTAGTGTACGAAGACTTCCGCGTACGCGCTGGTGGCGCCGCGCTTGATGGTGAGGAGCGTGGACAGAGGGGGCAGAGCAAATTTTCCGAGACGACGAAGGATGTCCTCTGCCCGTTGCGAGTAGGCAGTGACCGTCTCGGTCTCCCCCATGAGCAGGGAGTTGAACTCCTAGAGCAGACGGCTGATCTCAGCGTCGCTGGACAGGCAATTGGGCCTGGTGAGGACATGCCATGCGGCTGCAGGGTCTGGGATGTCGCCAGCAATGAAGTTGCCGAGGAAAACTTCTAGGGCCAGGCGGGAAGCTGGAGGGGCGACTGGGACAAGGACACGGACGGCGCGACCAGCGTCATATAACTGGTCGGCCTGGTTGGAGTCGTAAGGGAGGATGTAGTATGCCCAGAGGCCCTCACCTTGCGTCCAGATCCGAAAGCTGAGCTCCCAGCTCCGGAACTGCTCGCCGGCCTGAAGCGGTGGCGGCGGCGGCGTCTCAAAGTCCTTCTGCCTACGGCCGACACACAGAGTGGGGCCAAGGACGGAGGTCACTGGCTTCCGCTGGCGCTGAGTCTGCTCCTGTGCCAGGTAGTACGTGGCAGCAGACACAGCTGGACTGGCGTGCCCAAGAGGGACGAACGACGGTAGCACACTGGTGGCAGTTTGGGCGGCTACTGGTTGTAGCGCTGCAAGCTGCTGCATCAAGGCGGCGAGGGGGTCGGGATTGCTGCCAACGACACCAATGGGCTGCTGCTACTACTGCTCCTGCTGCTGCAGTCGCTGCAAGAAAGGGGGGGTAGGAGTCCCTCCAACGGAGGAGGACCCCTCCTCACCGGGGCTACCAGCCATGGTGTAGTGTCCCTTGTTTGTTTCCCCCCTTTTTTTTCTTTTTTTTTTGGTGCTGCTGATGTCAGCAATGACGTCAGCCGAGGATGGCTGATGTCAGCAAAGGCTAGTACGTGTGTGCAGTGCTACTTTTTCCCCCTTGTGTTTGTTTTTTTATATTGATGATGTCAGCAATGACGGCAGCAGTGACATCAGCGGACGGCCGCAGACGTCACCAGCGGTGGATGCAGCTGCTGTTGTGGGGCTGTAGCCACGGTTATTGGTGGTGCCGCCACTGCTGCTGCGGATGCTGCGGCTGCTGCTGCTACGGTGGCTGCTGCTGTTGCCGCTGTTGTTGCTGCTGCGACTGCGACTACGGCTGCTGTTGCGGCTATTGCGGCCGCTGCTGCGGCTACTGCGGCCGCTGCTACAGCTGCTGCTACTGTGGCTGCGGCTACGGCTGCTGTTGTGGCTGTGGCTGCTGTGGCTGCGGTTGCGGCTGCAAGAGCTACTGCAGCTTCGGTTGCTATTGCGGCTGTTGCGGCTGCTGCTACGGCTGTTGTTACTGCTGCTGCGCCTGTAGCGAATAGGAGGAAGGGGGGGTCCTTGCGCGTTTTTTTGCTCTTTGGTTTTCTTTTGTTTTTCTTGCGCGTCACTACGAGCTCGTTGCTCGTTGCGAGCGATGAGTTGCGAGCAGCGAGCTTGCTACTTGCTGCGCGCAGCGGGCAACGAGCTCGCTGCCTGCAGCTGGCTGCTCGTAGCGAGTAGCGAGCTGCGGGTAGCTGTGGCTGCTGCTGCTGCGGCTGCGGCTGCGGCTGCTGCTATTGCTGCAGCTGCTGCTGCTACTTGCTGCGGCTGCGGCTGTTGCTACTGCCGCACCTGCTACTACTACTTGCTACAGCCGCTGTTGTTACTATTGCTGCTGTAGCTGGCTACTGCTGCTGCGGCCGGCTGCTGCTGCTGCGAGCTGTTGCGCGCTGCTGCTGCTGCTGCCGGCTGTTGCTTGCTGCCGCTGCTGCTGCTGCTGCTGCTACTGCTGCGTGCTGCTGCTACTACGAGCTGCTACTGCTGCCAGCTGATGCTGTGTGCTGCTGCTGCTGGCCGCTGCTGCCACTGCTCGCTGCTGCGGCAAGCTGCTACTAGTGCTGTTCGCTGCTGTTGTCAGTCACACCTAGAGGACGTCGCCGCATGCGTCGTCGCCAACAAGGGCTTGACGTGGCTGGCCGCTCACCTCCTCGCATCAAATGTGGGGTCAGTGCTGCCGGAAAAAATCTGGCAGCATTTCCCCTGGCCCTGTGGTCGTGGGAAAAATTCTGACGCCGCCACCAGGCGGGTAAATGCTGCCGAAAAAAATCCGGCAGCATTTCCCCTGCACTGGCGCGTATGGAGGTCCGCCGGCATTGTCTGGCACCTATACGTCAGTTTTCTGCTGCTGCTGTTACGCTCTGGCTCTGATACCAAGACAAAAATGCTAGGCAGCAGGTTGGGGCAGCAGCATTGTTGATGCAGCGTGCAGGCTTCCACGCTAGTTGCTTAAGTCAGCTGCCCCCTCAGTCTGCTCCTCTAGAGACTAAGTCTGGAAGCTCTGGGTTTGTTACTCAGAAGTGTGCGCGCCCGTGTTAGCGCCAGAAAGCAGCTGGAAACAGAAGGTAACTGATTAGTAATGAAGAAGGAACAATAATGGGATACCCCTCCAAGTTCTAGCTCCCCCCCAGCTCTGTAGAGCTTGTTACTCAGCTTACCAGCCAATCAGGAAATAGACCTATTTTCTGGCAGGCAGGGTTTTCTCGGTGAGCCCTACCAGACAGCCGACAGCCCAAAACCCGGGCGTCGTCCGTTTTGCCTGAAAACTGGACCATACCATAATACCAACGCTGNCAGTCTGCTGCTCTAGAGACTAAGTCTGGAAGCTCTGGGTTTGTTACTCAGAAGTGCGCGCGCCAGTGTTAGCGCCAGAAAGCAGCTGGAAACTGAAGGTAACTGATTAGCAATGAAGAATGAACAATAATGGGATACCCCTCCAAGTTCTAGCTCCCCCCCAGCTCTGTAGAGCTTGTTACTCAGCTTACCAGCCAATCAGGAAATAGACCTATTTTCTGGCAGGCAGGGTTTTCTCGGTGAGCCCTACCAGACAGCCGACAGCCCAAAACCCGGGCGTCGTCCGTTTTGCCTGAAAACTGGACCATACCATAATACCAACGCTGCAAACGCAGTCGTGCGGTCAAAAACAGCTAGAAAAATAGTAGCAAGGAGTTATGGCTGCCCGAACCCAGGCAGTGCCTACGATGGTCCATGATGCCGAACCGGGCCATGCAACATGCAACAAGGACCCTATGCAGAGCATGACCATACGGACGCGATGGGACGCGCTGGACATATGCAGACAGCAACTGCGGTGGCAGTGACTACCGGCAGCACGACCGCCGAGGAGGCCTGTCGATGGAGCTGAGCACGTCGCCGGAGAGAGGAGGCTACAGCGAAGTGCGAATAGACCTCAGCGTGCGTCGGCTCCACCGGACGACACTCCATCAGCGTCGAGTCTTACCGTCAGTCATCTGCACGCCGATGTACACAAGCCGGGAGGACACAACAGAGCACAATGAGAGATGCGGAAAAAAACAACAAAGGCATAGGCGACAGGCAGAGGGCCAACCGTGACGATGGACTCTGGGGAGTCGACTGCAAGTCGTCGCTCGTGAGCAAGGAGCGCGAGGCCTATATCGCGGTCGAGGTGGATTTCAGTAAGCCCCTACGCGCTGAGGTCTTGGACCTTCGTGCCAGGTTCCCCACTGCGCACGCTATAAGTAGGAGGAGTTCTGCGAGTACGACAAGAGAAAGTTCAAGCTTGATGAATCCCATTGGTGATGAGGATTCACTCGTTAGGTTGTCGTGCCACCAAACGAAGAATTACGGCGGAGACTATTGGAGGAGTGCCACAACCCCAGTCCAGGTGGACAACTCAAAAAGGACAAGACGCTCAAGGAGCTAGTAGACTATTACTGATGGTACAAGATGCAGACCGATGTGCCAGCCTTCTACACACCATGCGACACTTGTTAGTGGCAAAAGCCTTACCACACAAGGCCATTGGGATTTCTCCAACCTCTCTCTATTCTGAAAAAGCCGTGGGTCGATATTTGCATGGACTTCACACATACACACAGACACACACACACACACACACACACACACACACACACACACACACACACACACACA
>SZWC01027560.1:13350-29948 GCA_023375785.1 Penium margaritaceum | reverse complement strand
CACGGCGGGTGGCGCACACGGCGGTGCCTGTCAAACCTGAACCGGCCCAAAACCACTGTTTTGGCCATAATTCTGCGCACAAGCGTCCAAACGGAGCGCCGTCTGATCCTACGGATGCACAACAAAACGACAGACACAATGACTGGTCACACGCCTACGTCCGAGAACAGCCGAAGAGTGTAAGAAAACAAACATGTAAATCAGCCTGGCAGGGCTGTCCACCGAGAAAATCCTGAAGACCTCCAAACGTAGTCCGTGGGCTGTGGGAGCCCTCTGGTACACTGGGTAGGCTGCCAGGCTGCCTCTAGCGGGTGGAGCATCACCTCAAGGAACTCTATCTCCAGCTGGGTCCGCCTCAAGGATCTGCACGAGCATGGACACGGCCGAGTGGTCACAACCAACTGTACAACTGTGTATGACTGACAACATCACAACAGTTAGAGAGTCCTTCTCATGAGCTTTGTGTGCAGCTTCCATCACACCTAGCTAACTTTATTTAGTGGCTACAACGAGGCTCGTGCGATTTTCAAGGGTTTCTTTGGTCATATATGAGAGTGGACATGAGCGATCATGGTAGAGGAACTCGGGACTCACGAAAGGCACATAAATGATTGAGAAATGCTATGCCAATAAGAATTCAAAGTTTTTGATATCATCATCATCACAAAACATGAACATCTTTTCCTCATCATTCCGAAGATTCACTGCAACCCCAGATAGCAGTCCACGGGTAGCTACTGGGGATCGTGAAAATCCTGCTCATGACCATGCTAGGGACAGTAGACACGTCCCCCAACACTTCCCTCAAAGTCTTGGTGATCATCATGGGGGCGTCCGTGTCCACGCTGACCACCCTGTGCACCCTGACGCTGGACGGCTGCAAATGCTTGGCCTTGGCGCTGCCCCCCGTGAGGGCGTCCCTGGCCGGCAGGGGCATTTCCGTTGCCATCATGCTGCCCACCCTGGTGCTGACCGCCCCCATTGAAGCGGTTCTGGCCACCACGATGGAAGCGGTTTGGCCCTCCGCCTTGGCGCCGGCCATAACCATGCTGATAGCCCTGCTGTTGTCCCTGGTGCTGATGCTAGTCACGCTGGGGGTAGTCGCGCCCAATGTGCCCAGCCTGGTGGCAGCATCTATAGATGATAGAAGAGGGGGAGTTGTTTTCTCCACCATGTCGTCGGAACTTCTTGGAGGTCTCAGACGTTGCCTCCGCTGCCCGCTTTGGTGCACCGCCAGTTGGCGCTGACGGTACCTCACGCGCTGGCTTGCTTTCATGCGCATCGCGATCCCATAGGCTGGAGTTCTTCTTGTACACCGTGCACACGCATGCTGCCAGTGCGTGCTGGGACTTCCACTTGTTTCCATTGTTGTGAAGGAAGAAGAAACCCAGCTAAGGACTGGCCAAACCACTCTGAAAGAGGTTTATGTTGGCCTGCTCTTTCAGGTGGCGATCGTCGACCTTCTTTGCAGTCTTGAGAAATGCCTCGGCATACCGCTCCATCGACATGCTCCCTTGCATGAGGCTTTTGAGCTCCTTCTTTGCCTTCTGCAAGTCAGTAGGATTGGAGTACAGCTCACACATCATTTCGCAATACTCCTCCCAAGTGGGGTCCGAGTGTTGCTGCTTCTGCTTGCAGAGCTCCGTCAGCTTCTCAAACGGCTTTGACTTCAAGGAAATCATACCTTGTGCACCGCACTCCGCTTCCTTGGTCGGAGCAAGCCAGAGGTGCCTCTGAAGAATGATTAGGAATGTGTTGATATCGCATGTGCCATCGTAGCGATGGGCCGGCTTAAGAACCACACAACTGTCGGTCCTGCCTTACTTCTGGGCCCGAGTTGGAGCTGCACGAGCCTGTGGTTCAGGCACGTTCACTTCCAGGCAAGGAGCAAGATCGACGATTGGAGCTCAACGCGCGTCGCGAACGTTCGCACATTCACTTTTTGCACTCTCACGCTCGCGGCGCTCCAAAATCTGTCCCAACTCCACCTTGGCTGCATGACGCGTCGCACCGACTGTTGCGTTGGGCACAGCACGCTGTTTTTTGGCTTCCTTGGCACGAAGGTTTTTGAGTGCCTGCTCCACCATCTTTGCACGGTGGTCAATGGCCGCGACCTCATGCATCAAATCATCGTTCTCCTCGTACAACATCTCATTCATCTGCTGCACCATAAACAATCGTTCACGAAGCGTGATGCGCACCATGTCACTGCTGTATGCGAGCATACCCATGACGGTCACGGCCGGCATGAAATCCTCAGGAGGGAGGCGGGCGAGGAGGTGGTAGAGTTGTTTGTCAACATTCAGGAAACGCGCGGAGCTGTCTAGCGCACGCTACGTTGCTGCCAAACTTGTCCGGCTTGCAAGTCGGGCTGGCTCCCCTACCGCCAAAATGAGAGCACGACCCTCGTCGTCCACGTGGTCGGATGCACTTTCCACCTGGTTAGCGCCTGTTTCGGGTTCCTTCATCATGGAACTTCCCACCTCAATGCCCTTGCTGGCTGTATCATGTGTGTCCGGTTTGTCGTCAACTTCGCGATCCGCTTCAATGACCACGCGGTCCGCTGGCTCATCGGGCGATTCATCTCCATGCTCATCTCCTTAGGCAACCCTGTCAGGGTTATCACCATCAGCGATGTTCCTCTTGGTGGCCTTTTACCCCTCGTTGTTTGCACGAGTGATCAGGGCCGGCGTGGCCTTGTTGCCGAAACCAAGCTTGACGGCGAGCGACCGACGTTTTCGATTGCCTTGCCGAGGGGCCGGGACGGGGATCTCGCACTGTTGTCCATGCTTTGGAGATGTTGGCTCTCCGTCCCTTGGCGACGCCGGGCGAGCACCCCCCCCTCTAGTCGTCGCATCCAGATGCGACTTTGCGAGGTGGGCACCGGGCGCTAATGTCCCGCGACGCTCCTTGGATCCAAAGGGCGTGCGTTCATTGGAGCAGAGGGGGCTGGTGCTCGGAGCACGCCCNGAGCCATCCTTATGGCAAGGCCTTGCGTCGTCTCTCTCTCTCTCTCTCTCTCTCTCTCTCTCTCCCTCTCTCTCTCTCTCTCTCTCTCTCTCTCTCTCTCTCTCTCTCTCTCTCTCTCCCCAACCAACCTGCTTGTCCAACCCTCTCTCCCTTCTTCCCTTTTCTTTCTTTTTTTTTAAGTTAATTGGGTGGAGGACACACTATTGGACCATGTGTGCCTTGCTTCAAACGTGTGGTCGACCGAGGTGGCTCCAAGCCAAACCTCCTTCACCCTTTTTTTTGTGGAAAAAGGATGAGGAAAGGCAATCTTAATCAACACCATCTATCTGATTCAAGTCATATACTGGCAGGTTGGAGACAAAATTGTAAAGTAGAGTGGAAATAGCAAGGTAGAAATTAAACTTTGAAAAATAGCCACAGAATGACAGTACAATGGTGAAATAAAATGGCTTGAACTAGTAATGGCTGATTTAATAGATCCGGCAAAAAAACGGCGCAGAAAACAGAGGACCGGAGGCCAAGTCATTGCTCTCACTACTCCATTGTGCTTGGAGAAACCGGGAATGACGCGTCCTTTGTTCTCCTTGGATTGGTTGCCTGCCAAACAAAATGTCGAAGAGTCCTGGCTCACCCCTTGTGCCTCCCTTGTCACAGTAGCAAGAGGGTTATATGGTAGCTTTTTGGTCCAGTAGGCCTTTGTGAGAGTAGCACACTGCGGAAGTAGGTTGGGTTGGTGGAGGTGGGGTGTGCGCGCATGGAGGTGGAGGAGTTTGGACACATCTGGGCGGCGTTCCGCCTTCACCACCACGAGGTCACCTGCTACTCGTCGACCAAGTCACCACTCCTTGTGGTGTGTGAGGCTTGTCACGATGGAGTGGAGATGATGACGATGTCAGCGGGTCGACCCAACTCTGATACCAAAAGTAACAAACGGATGGGAAGCTTGAGGGTCTCCGACCCTCAATCCATCCCATCTGCCGTCCCACAGGCCTGGACCCGTTCAAACCACGTGGTACACCTCGTGCTACATTCCTCCTACACAGGAATGGACCCGCCCACAGTGTCCACCATGGGTATTGAATCCCAACGGTCTAATACCAATGCAACTGATTGGCATGGGAAGCTTCGCCTATTGGGCCAAAACTGTGGTAGTTGAGGGTCTCTGACCCTCAATTCATCCCATCCAATCGCCCACAGGCCAATAACCCATGCAAGCCATGAGGAGAGGCCGGCCTGCACTACACTTCTCCCACCTAGGAGTGGACCCGCCTTCGACGTCCACAGAGGGACTCGAACCCTGGCGCTCTGATACCAATGTAATACGAGAGCTCAGACTTAGCATCGAAAGGCTTTGGCGAGCTCGAAAAAGCTTGCGTTGTGAAACTGAATGACCGCCATCCTCGTCGGAGTGGTCTTTTACTTGCCCGAGTCATCATGGCTCACAACGCCTTTCGAAGTTGTGTTAAAATTTCTTTTTAAATTTATGATTTGTTATTCTTTGTAATTTTTTTGTGTATTCCATTAGAAAGACTGGTAGCAACTTTGTGACCGTTTTTTATGTCAAGATGGTCATTTGGATTCGATTTCCACTATTTCCTTCACGCGCTTGCGTCAAGCTTGACGTGACCTCATGGTGTTGGTCGCAGAACAGTGTCCTGGACTGTTGCAATCACGTAGTCATTGTGACAGTCTTTCTTGACTGTAAAATTTTAGGTTATGTTTCCAAATGTTTGTTGTGTTACATACAGCCTCAACATGTTGTTCTTTACAAGCAAGAGGGGTACAATGTTGCTTTTTGTTAAACTGAAACCTTTATCTACACGTGAGGGACAAGTGGTTGGTTTTGTTGTGACGCATGGTCAAAGCGATTGTTTTTCAAAATGCGTGGTTGATTTAGTTATGCATGCGGAGGTTTAACGGCACTGGCTATTTTGCGACTAAGTTATGAACCCCAAATTGTAGACCCCCATAAAGTGTAGTCCAAGGAGGAGCCAAAGCCCGGAAAACTATATGGGCCTAGAGTCGAGTTCAACTCAAGCCCAGAAAAAAAAAAAAACAAAGGCCGGATTTCAGGAGAAAGGAGTGTCGCAATGGAAAATCCATCGCGTCACTCCCCCTCCACTCCTAGAATGAAGCTACGGTCACCTCAACCATTTTGGCTGAGACGAACCAAGCCACAAATGGACATAGTCGTCATAGGGCATATTTGTAAACATGCAACCTAATCCTAATTCTTCCACGTGGCATGTCCACGTTGGAAACAGGACCGTAGCTTCATTCTAGGAGTGGAGGGGGAGTGACGCGATGGATTTTCCATTGCGACACTCCTTTCTCCTGAAATCCGGCCTTTGGTCTTTTTTTTTCTGGGCTTGAGTTGAACTCGACTCTAGGCCCATATCGTTTTCCGGGCTTTGGCTCCTCAAAACCTGAGCCTCGAGTACCCAAAGTACCCGATTATTCTTTAACGACAATTCTCAACTGTAAAAATGGTCCGTACGCTACATTCATCCCACTTTGCTTCAAACCGTCCTAGTTCATCTTTGCTCCCAGAGGTTTGATCATTGTGTACTTCATGATATAGATCAAATAGCAAAAAGTTCAAACAAGATCACATATGTGAACTCTTCTCATCTGCAACACGGTTGCATCACGTTCACGCACAACCAACCACACACTTGTGGTTTTTGTGATTATGGTCATTTGCATACAAGATCCAGTGTTGATTACGTGAGCCCTTGGCTCTAGCCAAAATGAGATGCGTACAATCCTTGTACATTCTTCACAATTGTTGGTCAATCTTCACTGAAGACTCATCATACATGTGTATCGATGGCATAGTCGATGCCTTTTGTGATGTATATTGTCAATGATGTCATGCCAGATTGGAAGAGAGTACATAGGATGAAACTTCCCACATTCCGTGTGGTACGTGTTCAGCAAATGTTTGTGGTGACGCCTTCCCCCCCTTTGCAAGGAGCGACCCTGCGACCAATTAACCGGGCGTCCCCTCGAAAACTGTCGAGGTCCACACAACACGTCCCATGTTGTTCAAACATGATCTCTTCCAAGGGGTTGTTGCCGAGGTGGTAACTTCCCGCACCATTATCGATACGTGCAATCCAAGATACGGATACCAATCCTCTCGGTTTGCAACCACGTGTTCATGACCACACGTAGGTCTACTAGACCTCTTTCAGCACCTGTGGATTGGTCGGCTGAACTCAACCAAGCTCCACTAAGCCCATGCAACTTGCATGCTAGATTCATCTTAGAGTTGAGAGGAACCAAGGTCCTACGACATGGTTTCTGAGTACACTTGTTTTTCCCTTCAAAGATTGCATTCATCTTTGAAGGAGGCGGCATAAATCGTCTGGCACTCCCAATTGTCGTCAACGTCCGTCATTAAACACAACAATGCTTCGACCTAGATGATCTTAGATTCAACCATCATCTCCTCATTTATGTCTGAAATGGGTACCATAGGCTGCTGCTCACGTCCCTGCCAAAAGTACACTACTTTTGAACGAGGTTAGCTGAGATAACCGATCTCAACGACCATGGATTCTATCCACGAACAAAGAGTTCATCATATGGTATTCACCTAACGGGTGTAACATGATCACAACCATTGCGGTACAAGTTGGACGAACACCTTTCAGGTGTTAACTCCATGTGATTGTCATCGAACACGTCTGAATCACATCCGGTGATCCTAGAAGAATTAGTTCCTACGTCTATGTACAGTTATGTACTCGCGTCCAAGGGTTCCATTTGAGAACCTGTGAATGAATTGTGTTTGTCAAGTTGCAACAATCCGAGTTGCTTCAATGTCTTCTATTGTGTACATTTGGTACTTCTACTCAATAGAGAAACTTCCATATTCCGTTTCCAAGGCACTTGTAGAGGGTATTACCTTCATCGAAGACATGTGACAAACCACCACAATTCTATGTATTACCATAGCAACATCCAAAAACATATTGTACTTGCATTCGGCAATGTTTATTAATTAAACCATCCCCAAAACCAAGGGGGCTTGAGTGGCTTCATCATGACCTTTCAGGTCAGTGAAGCATGGATCGACTACACTGTAGTCATTATGATCTTTCTCAAAGATTGTTTTTGTTCCAAGAAATTGGATAGCCAGTGCTACACCATGCCTTTGGTATGAGCGGAATCCATCCACATGATGTTTGAAGAGTGTGATGTACACGACTAGTGTACTGTGTCATGATGACCTCAACTTTTAGACGTTTCTCAAAACATCAAAAGAATCCAATAAAGATATCATTTCTCAAGGCACATCTTCAAGAGCTCTTTCACATCAACATTGTTTTACCTCACTGTTGATTATGACTCGTGTGGTCGATCGGACCAGCAAGATGTAGGTTCTAACACATTGTTAGCATAAAGCTTTCGACTTATAGATCGTATCCACGTTCATATGTTTTGAACGCAAAACATAGACCTTGACGTGATCCTAACTATGTCATAGTTGGTTTGTAGAAATCTATGAGATTGTCATAGTTCTATGGAGCACCATTAGTAGAAAATGAGTCTCGCTCATTTTCTCTGGAATGGATTTTCACCAAACTGTGGATGACTTTATGTCATCGACATCGGTTCACGTACTTTTGTCTATCAATGTCCATGACATGTTCACTCACCGAGTGATGATAGACTGAAGGTATAACCTTAAAAATGGTTCACTTTCGACATTTGTTCAATCTTGTCACACGCCAACATTGACTCTTGCGATCTTCGACCACCGCACTGCGGCGTCTCAGATTGTTGAGGACCCATCGAGGAGTTTCCGCCCCTCTATGGCACATCAACACCCCCATTCAAAGTTATCCTTGTCTTCTGAACAGGGTTGTAAGTACACTCATGTACCTTTTTTTTGTCCGTACCAGTCGGGTAGCACGATTTGTATCCATTACTCACCGAGTGATACGATGTCAATGACTGTGCCATTGAATATTGATTTCAAAGATGCCATCCTTGACACGTTCAATCATGGACCAGTGTCTGCATCGACCATGACTAATGATGCACAGAACCTCCAAAAGGTACTAATGCATCTTGCACACCTTGTGTATAGACAGTGCGATGTCAATCCTTGAGGATTGAAGTTGTCGTGCTAACACAACAGGTCTGTTTTATATCTCATGAAATTTTCATGACACAGGCTTAGCCATAAAATGATCGCATTTTCCTTTGAACACTGTAGGGCAATGGGATGTGCAAATGTTTTAGAACACATCCTCTACCAACCAAATCACTTGTTTGGTGAAATGGTGTCGCCATTTCTATCCAAAACATCAGCTGATGTCGTCAGCTTGTTCAAATGTCATAAATCCGTTGTGATTGTTCTTCCATCCAACGTATGCATAACTTGATGTCATGATTGACGAACCAACCATTGGTAGATAAGGTTTTGGTGCATGCCGTACACGTTTTCCATGCATGCCGTGTACCCAATTTTATGTGGTTGAAGTACCATGGTATGAAATGGATACCTTGACCCATGGAAAAGAGGGTTGTCTCCGACACTTGGTCATGTGCTCTGACCCCTTGCAGTCATGCAAGCCGTGCAAGTTTTGGAACTGGTGCTCAACCAACCGGGATTTTGTGCCATGTTCCATCTCTGGATACGAAGGAGTTCATCCACCTTTAGCATGGTCCAAATTTGAGGAAATCGTCCATGTCACACATGTGATGTATACGTTAAGAATTGGTTCGTACTTCTTTCGAAAGCACCTTTCCATACTGCTATGGGCAAGGCGAAGTTTTAAACTTCCAATGGTCGTTACTGTTGGTGACGACCAAGATTGCAGTGTTTTTGTTACGTCGTTCAAGCATACATATGATCACCACATCCATCTCTGATGTTTCTAGCCAGGCCTGTTGGCTCTACATTTGAACAATTCGGCAGTATGACCATCCTCGACTTCATCGAGATGCCTTGCAAACGTCAAACAATGTGTTTTTGGTGCTTTGAATAACGCAATTCATGAAGTTGCCCATAGAACCACTATGCACATAGATTGTATGCTTTTGTTTTGTGGTCTATCCCAAGCCAGCTTGACGAGGCAACGAGTTGGCTAGTTCTCGCTAGTTGATACAATGAGGTACGATCGGCACCCATCTTATTGTTCCAATTGGCATCTTATAACATGTGATGTGCCATCAACGCTAGCATCGCTAGTCCACCCGGAACTCATGGCCATACTGAGTTTGGCACTCGCATCAGTGGTGCACTCGGCACCCACGACAAAAGTGAAACCCGCAACTGTTGTTAATGGCGGAATCAACGTCCATGACAATGGTGCATTTGGCACTTGTGTCGATTTAACCAACGCACCCGTCGGCCATGCATTCAACACTCATTTGGATTGTGCGTTCGACACTCGCATGAATGCTACAATTGCATCTACCATGTTGGTTATGCTCCTAGTGTAACCGGCACTTGTCAATTTTGGACGCTCGACCCTCGTGCCGGGATTTTCACCATCGCGTGTGTGTTGAGTGCAATCGGCACTCACATTCTTGTTTTGTCAATATCCACTCACAAATAAAAATACCCAGCATCCTTGGTGTAATCAACACCCATGTGGATACTCAATCGGTATTTGTTTTGGTCATATCTCTGTCGACCATGAGCAGTGCGTTCGGCACTAACATCATGGATGCTTTTGGCATCTGTGATAAAAGTGCAACTGACACTTTTCTAGAGGTGTGTTCGACACCGATTTTTTTTTTTGCAACTAGCACTTTTGCTTTTGCTCATAGTGCAATGGACACTTACCTCAATGATGTACTCAACACCGGTGTAACTGTGCAATCGACACTCGTTTTGTGCAGTCTGCACATGTGGTATTGTTGCAACGAGTAGGTGAGTCGTTGAGTGGTCATGGTACGTTCGGTGCTTTCATCATTCTTCATCGAGAAATCGTCTCGATGCACGTCACCATTGTGGTTTTGCAACCTGGGGCATGTTGTAGTTGACATTTTTCGTAAACAAAACTGTTTAGCACATGTACAACCCGCCTTGAGCCATGTCGTGGCTTTTAACAGTCAACCTTCTGAGTTTTCTCACAACCGACCCCAAAAACTGAGGTTAATCCAGGAAAACTTTGGCACAATCGGTGGTCAATTTCTCGCATTGAATCATTTCCAAGTGAGTTCTGTCCAGGACATGCAAAACTGTCTGTTTTCCTCCACTTTGTGCTTCGGAACGGAAAAGAAGAAGAAAATCAGAACTACTGATTTTCAGAAGAGCTCAACCACAGCTTTTAGGTTTTTGCGTCAAACCTATGGTCAACTTGACCACAAACTCAGGTTCGACCACAAAAGTTTTCGCCGTTTTGAACGTTTTTGTAAATGGTTAACATTGAATTCCTCAACTTGAGGATCTATGAAAATTCTGACACGTCAAGTGCCATTTGTTTTGCTTGATACTTGGAATAATCAAAGCGTATCCCGGTGGTATGTTTGGAAAACTGTCGGTTTTCTCCTTTTCCATGGACAGGAAAATATTTGAGAACATCAATTGAGAATTTCTCAAGATATTGAAAAGCTTGACCTGAACCCCATGCCGCTTCTTGCGGTCAAACTGGGTTTAAATGGAGACGCTGTCTCCGTTGCCATGGGCAAGTATTTCAAGGCCTGGAAAAAAGACATGGTCGGTATGGGGAAGAAACAAACCTCATACCTTCAAACATACATTTCCGATTCAACCGGCTGGGCCGAAAGCATGCACACACAAGTGTTCGCTGAACATAACATATCGCAAATGTGGCGGCGGTGAGGGAGGGGCAGGGAAGCTCCCTCTTTGCTGCGGTGCCGTCGGCGCCTGAGAGGAGAGCGAGGAGGAAGCTTCCGTTCCTCCTTCCTTTTCTGGCGCCGTCCATGCCTGCGAAGAGGGAGGGAGGGGGGTTTTGCTCCCTTTCTCCCTTTCTGGGACCGTTGGCACCTGAGAGGAGGGGGAGAGGTGAGTGACACTCCTTTTCTCCCCTTCTAGTGCCGTCGCCGACTGAGAGGAGGGGGAGAGGGTAGTGCCGTTCCCTCTCTCCCTTCCTAGTACCGTCGGCGCCTGAGAGGAGGGGGAGAGGGGAGTGCCGCTCCCTCTCTCCCCTTCTAGCACTGTCGGCAACTGAGAGGAGGGGAAGAGGAGAGTGCCACTCCCTCTCTCCCTTCCTAGTGCCATCGGCGCCTGAGAGGAGGGGGAGAGGGGAGTGCCGCTCCCTCTCTCCCTTCCTAGCGCCATCGGCACCTGAGAGGAGGGGGGAGAAGGGAGTGCCGCTCCCTCTCTCCCTTCCTAGTGCCATCGGCGCCTGAGATGAGTGGCAGAGGGGGGATCACCCCCTCCCCATCTCTTCCATGGGCAGTCGTTACGCCCTCCAGGTCGGCCCTCACCTGTCCCCACTCGCTGGTGGGCCTGTCGGGCTGATCAGCGAGCACGTCGGGCTACTCGCCGAACAAGCGAGCGAACACGGCTCGGGTGCCGTTTGCTATCAGCAGAGTGAAGCGGTTGCTTTTGGGTTACATAGTAACCCTATAACAGTCAATTTGCTGGTCAAATAAACTAGTTTTCCTGCATTTATCTCTGCACCGACAATCACGCAACGCTTTTTTCAAAATTTAAAACTGCTTCCGCTCTCTGCGTTGCTCCTTGGACTTCGGGCCTTGCAAGGCATCGGACAGAAAAGGCAACTTATCCGTGTCCAATCACTGGTTTTTCGCGCAAGAAGCAACTGGACATAACGGAATCGGACAAGCAAAGCGAGTCAACTAAACAACGGACAGTACACTTTTTGTTACGAACTGGGAGGGAAGCTTGGCCAAGCTTCCCGTCCAGTCAAGTCAGTTGTTTGGCTAGACTAGCAAAACAACTGATCCCGGAAAAAAAACGTCAGGAGAAAAGCAGTTTGCGGTAGATTAACGCAATATATATACAGAAACCTTATTAAATGATAAAGATGTACTCAATTACGATATCATTATTTGAAATTTTCATCTAGAAGTCCCATGTTTTCCTTTTTGCGTAGAAATCATTCATCATTACCCAACATTGCATGAAAATATATAAATGAATTCGCATTTTTTCCTGGGAAAAAAATCATGTTTTTCTACCTCTACTCTTGACAAAAACTAATACGAAACGTACATAGTAAACTTCTTTGAACTACAGAGAAGATCTTCGTATTCTTCTTCATTTCACAAGGAATTGTCGTGGTTCTTGTATACTCTAACCTTTTTAAAAGTTATGAGATTTTCCTCTTCAATTCCATTCTGAATGCCAAATGAATGATAATTCTACGCGGTTACTGTGTAACCCTATGCATGCTTTGTGTGCAACACAGCCCTCTTGTTTTTTTTCTCTCTAGCCAACACAACGGGTGCGTGAGCGAGCGAGGGAGCAAGCGAATAAGCAAGCTAGCTCATTGCCACAGGTCGGGCGGCGTTCACGGGCGGGCTGTCGGCCCGTACCCAGTCCAAAGACTCCATCGACGGGCATTTTCTTGAATCGCTCATTGTAATTGCCTGATCAACGAGCAGCGACAGTTTTGACGAGGAAGGAACATCCGGATGGATCTTAAGTATCAGAAAAACTGCGGAAATCTGGCTCTGATGCCAATGTAACGGCACTGGCTGTTTTGCGACTAAGTTCTGAATCCCAAATTGTAGACCCTCAAAAAGTGTAGTCCAAGGAGGAGTAGTGAATGGTTGCCTCAACCATTTTGGCTGAGATGAATCGCGCAAAAAATGGACATAGTCATCATAGGGCATATTTGTAAACATGCAACCTAATCCTACTTCTTCCACGTGGCATGGCCATGTTGGGAACAGGACCCTAGCTTCATTCTAGGAGTGGTAGAAACACATGTATTCTACGGAAGTGCTCGCTGAGGGTCCAAATAGGGTTTCATTACGCCTATGTGGAATGCCATGTGGATAGCCATGTTTTTAGGGAGGCAAAAGGTGGTGAAGATAGGTGTCCACATCACCCCAACAAAAAGAGAGCTCGAACCTCTTAGTTTTAAGACTTGCATAGTCTTGTCCTGGTAAATGGATACATGCAAAGCCAACAGGGTCACGATTATTCACATGCTATTGAGTGTCTATCCAATGTTCGTCGGTCACTCGCTTCATTTCTGCCCGAGTCTTTGCGATCATCTCATGAGCCATGTCGAAGATGCTATCGAAGTCTTGCCGTTATATGTCAACTACTAGTATGTTGTTTGGTCTATAAAAACCTTATGGAGCTGACAGTATTTTGCCATAAGCTACATTGAGAGGAGATTTTCCTACTTTTGCATACGTTGCATAGTTGTATGCCAACTTGGTGGTTGGTAGCTTGACCACTCTGTCAAATCTACGTGGCATGATTAGTGTTCAGAGCAGTTGTTCAAGCACCTGGTTGGTGCGCTCAGCTTGCCCGCCAGTCTTGGGAGGAAGTGAAGGCTATTGATAGGTAGATTTGACTATTGCAATGAGCCTTTAGCTCCTTCCAGGATCTGATGGTGAACGTCTTGTCCTTGTCGATGGTGATGGAAGACGGGATGACGTGTATGATGATAATCTTGTTGATGAAGATCCATGTTGTTCCCTTGGTGACCATGATTGTCGTCGAGATGAAGTGTGAAGTTCTCCAAAATCAGTCAACCACCACAAGTATTGTATCAAGCACCTCTGGTATGGCAAAAAAACTCATCACAAAGTCCATAGGGATATCCAACCATGGTTCTTTGGGTATCGGTAGTCTTTGAAGGAAATTCAGAGGTTTTGTTTGTCTTAACTTATGGCATCAACACAAGTCGCAGGTCTTCTGATAGTTTACGATTTTGGTTTGCATCTTGTTCCACCAGCAGTATCTTATGAGTTTTTTTCAGTGTCTTTTCCTTGCTGAGGTGTCCAGATTGAACAATGTCGTGGCACGCCTTCAATGGCATGCAACAAAGAGTATGGCTCAGTGGCATAACNGGTAGTCTTTGAAGGAAATTCAGAGGTTTTGTTTGTCTTAACTTATGGCATCAACACAAGTCGCAGGTCTTCTGATAGTTTACGATTTTGGTTTGCATCTTGTTCCACCAGCAGTATCTTATGAGTTTTCTTCAGTGTCTTTTCCTTGCTGAGGTGTCCAGATTGAACAATGTCGTGGCACGCCTTCAATGGCATGCAACAAAGAGTATGGCTCAGTGGCATAACGACCTGGTGATTACCATGCCGTCACAAATAGGGGCCTTTGAACCATAGCTAGTTGTTTTTGTACTCGCCAAACTCCTTGTAATTGTTGGGGAAAAATCCCAAGGTATGTGTCTTTTGTTACAAGTGACATAGAGATCTCGGCCATCAGATTTGGTTGTCGACTTGAAACACCCTCCAGATTTGTTCATCAAACTTGGACTCAAGAAATTCCATCCATCGAGTTTGCTAACAGCTCAGATTGTTTTAAGTTTTGAGGTACTTCAGTGGATCGTGGTCGGTGTGTACGAAACATCGTTGGCATTCTAGATGTCACTGAAATGTCCTTAATGCATGAAGGACCACGAATACTTCTTTCTGTGTGACACATGCTTACTTGTGGTCCGTATAAATTTCTTGACATTTACTCGACTAGTTGTTTTCCACTTTCGTTAACTTGGAGGAGAATGACCCTGATTGCCTGATCAGATACTTATCTAGCCATGATGTACTCCACCATTGGATTTGCTAATCACAAGACTAGCGCTAAGGCCAAACGGTTTCTCAATGAGCTGAACGCTTCTTGTTCTCTATATACCCAACCCCACTGGGTGTTTTTTTAAGGGAGATTCTAGCAAAGCATCGAAACTCAGTCGTAGCTCTTTACAAATTGACAATATTGACTGTTAAGCCCCAAAAACACCCGTATATCCATGTTGTCGGTGGGCGTTTTCCAACTAGCGACCACCTCCACTTTCCTTTAGTACATTGTTACTCATCCACCGCCGATTTCACTGTGACCAAAGTTACAGTCAAGAGATTTTGATAGAACTTCTCTCTTTGTTATACTGTAGTTTTTTTTTGTAGATCTCCGCTTTGTTCCTCCTGTGCGCTGCCGTACACCAAGCTGCCGTCAAGGCAGCTTGTTGTACGACGATGCAAATCTGTGGATACTAGATTAGGTTCAAGATAATCAGGGGAAGGAATTGGAGGACACAAGAAGCAAAGGGAAGTGGAAATAGCAGCAGCCACGCAGCAGGGAAAAAAGAAGAAGAAGGGAAAAACAGAGATCCAGATTACACTTTTGGATAGGAAGAGCAAGCAGGGAGAAGGCTGAGGGAGGAACTTGACTTCACCAAAACCAAAGGGGGTATGTGAGAAAGGCAGGACTGACGGATTTCAGATGTGGTGCAACTTTTGTAGCAACTCCGAAATCCCATTACGCATTACCAGGAGGTATTGAAACATGCACAAGACCTTTTCTGATACCAGCGGAAGTCGGATACCCTGGCAGAAACCACAGATAACTACGTGTGGGAAGATGGTTGCCTATGCGAAGAGATAAATGCGGAACAAAAGTTTTGCGACGTGTGGGTTCCACCACCAAAAAAACAAAAATTGGTGGAATAGACCTGCCATGATCACAACCACATGGGAGCAGATCAGCATACGCGCCTTCTCTGCACGCAGGTACACATCTTCCATTTGGCGGCAGTAGTGCATGAGGTCACACAGGAATGCTTCACCTACTTCACATTTAGCAAGCCAGTGTCGCGAGACATCCACCCTTTCATCCCCACCCCTTGCGGAGACCCAATGGAATGCATTTACATTGACTACCATGGTACACGCCGGGTATGGAAAAAACAGAGATTTTTGGTGGCCGTAGTTGATCACTTCACTAAAACCTCTTTCTCTGTGTGCTGCCTGACAAGACTAATGTGAAGGGTGTACAATTTATCTGCAAGGAAATGTTTTACAAGTTCAGTTGATGTGAAATTGTCCACAGTGACAATGACAAAGAATTCCAATGGGAGCTCATGCTGGAGCTACAGGATGTTCATGGTGGGGTGCGTGGAATGTGCATCAGGAAGGTGCCAGCCAGAGTAATAGGAGTTGGTGCTAGGAATGCTCAAGGTGCTGGAGTGGATGGTGGAAGCCGCAGGGAGGGAAAACTTGGTGGAACTTCTGAACCGGACAATGGACTATCTGAAAACCACCCTAGTCATCGCCACTACATTTTCACGATATCCTTTTCACCACATCTCTTGATGTTCAGACAGGCCCTACAAAGAGCTCTTTAGATGCCACAGTAGTCCCTGATGCTACCTGAATGGGATTTGTTGGCGGAGAAGGTGGATGAGGAAAAGGATGTAGTGGGTGAGATGCAAGAAGAGGAGAAGGAGAGGCGGAAAGCTGTAAGATGGAGTGCAATGGTGCAGCAGTGGCTGATGGCTAGGGAACAACAAAATGAGGCAATGAAGCCTGAGTTTTGCCTTCATGCTTTTTTTGCCACCCACCCTGCATGTGGCAAGAAGAACGAGGGTCTCAAACAGACTTGCATCTACGTGAATGAATTTTTCATTCACTGCAAATTCCTCTTCAGCAAGGGAGAGAGAGAGAGAGAGAGAGAGAGAGAGAGAGAGAGAGAGAGAGAGAGG
>SZWC01027559.1:18052-29948 GCA_023375785.1 Penium margaritaceum | reverse complement strand
ATCTTTATCTATTTCTTTATCTATATCGACATACATATGTATTTATATATCCATATATATATCTTTATCTATATCCATATATATATTTCTATATCTTTATATTTATGTATATCCACATGTATATTCAAGTGTATCTAGATCTACATGTATATCTATCTTTATAGCCATGTTTACATCCATATCAATGTTTACATCTTTATTTAGATCTATATCTATATATATATACCTATATATTTATGTGTATGTATATCAATATTTTTATCTACATGTATATTCATATCTACATAAACATGATATCTATGTATTTATGCATTTATCTATCTTAATGAAAATATATCCATACTCATTTCTTTTAAATTGAAACATTTTTTGAATGGAAAATCATAAATTTTCGTCATCTTATCTTCCATACAATTCTTCATTTAAACCAAAAAAGAATTAAACTGTTTTCCTTATATTTGTTTCTCATACATTAATTGGTCCTTCTTCAAGTCATTTTTTTTATATTTTTCTCATGATTTCAATCTATTTTTTTCACACAATTTTGATGGTGCATTCATTTGTTGTGTTATCGGGATTATATTTGCTCTTGTTCTCTTTACAATAACAGGTTGCACTTTGTTACGCATTGTTTATTCTTTTCCTTCTTTCGACGTACTGCCTCCCCGAAGGTTGTGAGCATGTTTTCGTAGACACGATCGCAATTTACCCATGACTTCTTTGATGATCAATGTTGAGATGTGCTGGTGGCTTTGCCATTTGTATTCGTATGCGAACTTCTTTCCTCCGCATCGTTGGATTGTGAAATCGTTTCGAACCTGTGGATTCGATTCGAACCTGTATTCTTCTTGATTTCCCTTCTAAAGACGTCAAGTACGCGTGCAGGCCCTTAGTCTGTAGCGCTGGCAGGCAAACGCTTGCTTCTGAGTTACAACGCGTATAGAATGTTCAATTCGATAGAGTGCGTGTATGCACACATGTTCCTGTTAGCGCGCGTGGATAAAGTCGTCACAATTGCTATAATCGGGTAAATACTGTGCCACCCTAATTGACCCGAGTCGCTCAGAAATTAGGTCTTGTTTCCTCGCGCACACTCGTGTCGGTAACCCATGTCTGCGTTTTTTACACGTGGCACATCCCAGAAGTGAGTGAGACTACAACAATGAGGATGGGGTGACATGGGTCGTGTTCATGTACTTCCTTACAGTATAATTTTATGACACTACAACAACCATTATAACAGTATCTTTCTACACACAAAAGGCGGGAAAGTTTTTTCTTCCCTCGCCGTGCCCTGTGACTGAGTGGCGATAATACCGATAGACAGGTGGCTTCACACATACGATTATTGCAAATTTCTCTGTCCTCCATAATTCAGAAAGTGGTCAACCCATTTGACAGGAGGGTGAATCTGTACAGACAGTTCACGTAATGATTGAAGAATGCTACTTCATGACAAACTAATCTCACAGCCGCTGCGTCGCGCGACTAAACCGTGTTGGCTAAGGCATCACATAAAACCGCCCTTTTTCAATTGTATTACGATCCCGGTCCGATTACCTCAGACCAAAAGGTATTGGGCTTTACTTCGGCACCTCCTTTTTCTTGGGTTACACTCTGATTTGGGACCGATTGGCTGCAAGAAAAATCATGATTGGTTGCCAAGATTCAAAGAGCAAATTTTTCATAACTTAATATTTTTTATGCTCTCTGCACCGCTTTGCAAAATATGGAGATTTCCAAGAATCGGATAGAAATGGCTACTTCTCCGTGCCAAAGAACGGGTTCATCCCAAAGGAAAGAAACGGTCATCACAAAATCGGAAACCCGAAGTGACTCAGGGAGGAAACACACTGTACGCATTGTGTAACAAATTGGACAAGATGGCCAAGATTCCTGTCCCATTCCTTAAACGTTAGCTCCAGCAAGTCAAACCACTCATTAAGCTAGACTGCCCAAATAATTGATCTTGGTTACAATATGTTAGGAACAAAAACGAATGCATTGTATATTAATGTAAAAAATATAAAAAAAACGTTATTCTATGGAAGAATCAAGCATTCATATCCCAATATATGAAATGTTTGTGTAGAAATCCCAAACTCACCTTCGTGCCTAAAAGCCTTCATAAAAAACATTTCATGAGAACACATTTCTGAACATCCATTGTTTCCAAGAAAGTTTAACCACGTTCTTACACCTCCATTGCTGACAGCAACTGAAATGGAAATGAAAAAGAATAATTCTTTCAAATACATAAGAAATAATGTTATTGTTTTGAATATCATGAGGAAATAATGTGGTTCTCTTATTTTCTCAATTCTTTCAAGGTTATGGAAGTCTTCTTTTAACATCAATTTTGATTCTCTTATGAAAACCATTTCCCCACTAATACTATGTAACCCTATCCACAAATTTTCTGCAACATATGGATCTTGTTTTTAATCCAATGGTTGAAACACAATAGGGAAAGGGGGTTCACCTATATAGAAAAGCCATCTCAAGGATTGAACCTAGCCAACCAAGTCAAAGGGTGTAAAGTCTAAGGTGTCTCCACCAAAGGCAAAAACAGGTTTTTAGATGTAAGGTGGTGGCAATCTGTCCTGAATCTACATAAATAACATGCAAGGTCCAGCGCAATAGTGATGTTTGTTTCCTTTTTAAACCATATTAGCTCCAGGCAAGTATTATCCAGGAAGACATCTTCGAAGTTCGCTATAGTGAGACTCAAATATTTTAGATGAGTTTGTTGATGGAGTGGGCTTTGCGAAAGGCCCATCAATCTTTTCATGTCTTGTGGAAGAGGTTTGCTCAAATGATTTCCCATAGTGAATGGGGGTCTTGTTCTAGGGGGCAACTGGTAGGTGCGTAGTTTTGGGCTTGTGTTGAGGAAAGAATGTGTGATACATGGTGTCACATAGTTGTACAAGGGGGTGGAGATGGCGACATGTGACTAAGCAATGAACAATGGCTACCTGTATTGATCATTTTAGGTATGAGAAGGATGATAATGGGGGGAGGAATTTGAAGCGGGAATTGACTTGTATGCTTAGGAAGAAAATGTGAAGCATGATTTCTTATGTGCGTAGGTTTGTACGAAGGGCAAGAAGTTTTTTGTGGATAATCTTCCAGCATTTTGGCATGTATGGGTGGTGTTTCAACATTAAGAGCTTGAATTATTGGGTAGGTTGTGTGCTCATGAGACGTTTTGTATGAATTTTTTGGAAGGAATATTTTGATCTGTGCTCATCTTGTGACATGAGACATTGAAGTGTATGGGAATTGAGATCAAGTAACCCTTTTGTATGAGAGTGGACTGAGGATGCCAACATCAAGGATGGATGGTTTGCACCATGGATGTGATCAGATATGTTACTTGATCATGTCTATAATTATGAAAAAGCCTACCAAGAGGTCTTGAGATGTGTATAAGTTGAGTCTGATGGTGACTAGAAAGCCACATACGTCACATAGAGTCAGTGACGTACTTCAAAGCAAGTGTTTTTAACGTCACTCATTACAATACATAAGGTAATTGGTTTACCACGTTTTCCAACACTAATATTTAAAAAAGGTTAATCGTGCCTATGGAGTGTCACAAAGGCATTGTGAAAAGAGATATTTGACTAACATCCCCATCGTAAGAAGGAATCATTCGTTCGATTTTTTGTCTAAGGTGGTACCACTTGTTTCAAGGAGAGAAAATTTCTATGCCAAGTACTCAGCAATCCTAATCAAGATAATATTGGAAGATTCTATATCGGATTAGGCCATTGAAGTTGTGTGAAATTTTTTCTTGCACATGAGGGAGTGTATGCAGAAAATGTTCAATGGGAGAGGAAGAAATGGGTGGATGAAGGGAGTTGTTGAGTGTAGAGGAGTGCGTGTTCAAAGGCTTCATTGACTAGGTTGTAAAGGTTATAAACCCATTAAACAATAAATGTGGCAGTTAAGGTTGTTATCTTTAGCCTCCCATCTTGTTGGAAAGCTAGAATGAGAGTAGTGCCTCTTCATTAAAGGCAAAGATTTCTTTCAGATAAGCTGTCAGTTTAAAGAAACAATCAACATTCATAAGATGGCTTCTACGTTTTTAAGAGCTTTGCTATGAATGGAAAGGTGTTTGTGTAAAGGAGAAACTCTAGATTCATGTAGGTATTGGATGCCATGAATTCATTGCAGAAAGGGACACGAAAGTTATTCTAGAAGTATATGGCATCTTTGATGCATTGCAGTATGGGTTGCCACATATCTCGGGGGTTAGGGCTTTCACATGTTTCATACAAGGATACGTACTGGTTGTTTTCTTTATGAAAGGAGTATAGGTTGAGAATGTTGTGTGGTTTGTGATGTATAGAATGGGGGTTTTGCCAGGATTTTCCTAAAGTGATGTGATTTTTGTATTACTTCATAGAATGACACTTAATTTTTTAAGTTTGACGTATGATTAGATGAACATTAAGGCGTCATCTACATAACCTTCCAAAGTACGCTATATGTGAAGGGTGAGTTGGTTACCACAAAGGCGCTCTCATATAAATTAGTTGATGGGTTTCATGGCGTAGATGAAAATGCCAGCGGCCACGTGATAGCCTTGTTGGTAGCCAGATTAAAGTGGGATAAGGGAGTCAAATGCCCTTTGAGTTGTTGAGAGGTGGTATTGGCACGTAGTATTTACACCCATTCAAATAAGTATTACGAGAGTCTAAGGTGTGCGAGTGCGACATGAAGAAACTCCGAATTGGGGGTCATATGCCTTTGCAAAGTAAATGTGTGGTGTATGTTACATTTACGAACAAATCATGTTTGGTCTCACTTAATCACATACGAGAGGGCTATTTTCAAGTGTTCGGTCAAGAGTTTGGAAATACTTTTGAAATTTATGTTTAATTGATAGATATGTCTTTCTTATACATGAATGCATCAATACATTTATTATACATGTATATGTGTATGTTTCCTTATTATGACATTATTATTCATATACTATACATGTACATTGAAAGTTTCTACAACCATACATATGCCTTTAAAATTTCATTCATAATTATTTATTTAAATATTTCAATGTGATTAATATAAACAAGGATGAATCAATATGTTTTAAACGGACAGTCCATTAGCTATGTGAAAACATACATAATAAAATATTAGATATTGAAACCTTATCAAGAAATATATATAATGCATGCATCCGCTTTTTAGAACATATATCTTTGATATATTTATTTAAACGTTTACCTTACACATGAATAAATATTTAAATTAACTTTGCATTATATGTTATCCCTTTGATATGTGTAAATCATGTTATCCATAATTCAAATAAAAATGAACCTTAGATGATGACTCTTACATACCATAATTGTTGATATGCATGTAATATGTTCCTTTTAAGAAATAATGCTTTATCCATTCTCCCTTTTTGTTACTTTGGCATGTAGCTAGATTTTTCTTTGAGAAGACCACATGTGTTTCAATCACAAAAAAAAAATATTTTTCAATGGAATATGCTAGTCAATGATGATTTAAATAACACGGGTGATACACTTAGTTCTATGATGATCATACTCTAAGATGTCAGTTCTTATGGTTTTGAGGTTTTTTAAAATTTTTCAAAAAACGTATTTCAAACCGTAAGGCTTACAAGGAAAACCCTCATAATTTTTCTTTTTCCCCTCCCCACTCTTGTTCTATCTGAAAGACCCCTATTTCTCTAAGAATTAGTGCAATACACTAATTCTTAGAGAGTAACAGAGAGTATCCACTTCTCTAAAACATTGCCTTCAGATTATGGCATTTCAATCACATCGATATCAACTTGAAATGAAGGAAAAACATTTCATTTTGTTTTATTTTCCAAACATGGATGAGTATTCCACTCATTATAAATGAGACCACTACATGAACTCAATCAACATGACCATTCAAAAATCAAAGAGTTACAAACGTTGCAAAGGCTAGGGTTAGACACTCACAAAGTCTCTAAAGAAGGACCATGTAGAAATCATTGTATTCCTCATAAAAGATGAAATAACACATTGATGATCCATTCAACATCGACTTTGCTTGACTACAGCTAGGTAATTTTACGTGTGTAGACAACGTTTTCCATTTTCTTTTGTCTACAACCAACAAGACTAACACTCGTACCACAATTAGCCTAGTGTAGTATCACACGGTTTGGGGGATATGGGTCCACAACATAACCAGCTACAAGGAATATTGGAGACCCTACCATAGGCTGCCATACATTATGCATGCATTTTCACAATATCGTTCCGGATGTTGCACGTTTTGTTTACTTGTGATTATTGAATGGTCTAATATTGAATCTGGTCCCCCCTCTTCAAACTCCACCAGATCCGCTTCCATGTGGATGTGGTTACAGATGTTCAAATGGTTTCAACATCTGAACTCCATGTAGAAATCAATTTCTTGCATTTAGCAATTCTTTTCCGCACAACACAACTTCACATAAGGTTTCTAAAATATGTTGCATATCTGGGTGGCACATTAGGAATTAATATAAAATGGGCTTTCTTACCCCTACAACAAGTTGTAAATATTTACGTTGAATGCCTAAGAAAATCAAGATACAGAACGCAAAAACTTGCCATCTTTGAGTTCATTGTGCAAAAATAAAGAACCCGCTTCTTTCCTTGGCATGCATCTCATTCCTTGTAAAATTTCTATCAGGTGATGACCTCTTGTCTAAGTTTTCTTTAACTTTTTTGTAGGATTGAACCTTTGCAAAGAATTTCCATAATAATACATGTTGCAATCTACACTTACGATTTCCTTCCAAGCCTAGGATTTCCCTAAATATTTTTGCCTAATTTTCTAGTAAAAACATGTTTATGGCAATTTCTTCAGAAGTATGAATTCATGTTAATAACATTGGTGCAAGAAGGGTGGTAACGAAGTTCGCTATATCTGTAATGTACCACCAAAGTAGGCTTTATGTGTTGGTGAAGAGGAATCAAAAACATTGTAAGATATTTAGAATGTTCCTACTTTTCAATCGGTCTTAATTCTCTTACTCAATGACCTACTCATATCGATAGTTGGATCGCTTTCAGATAGTAACAAAGCCTTCTATAACCGTCAACTCAATGTAAAGACGACTCTTATTGTAAGTAAGATGGCAAAAGCCGAGATATACGAGCAAGGAGACTATGGGTCCAGATTCCAAGTGCTCAAAGTCTGATGTACGATACAGTTAATCACCTTTCTTTTACAAACAATAACTGTGTATAATTAATTGATTATTTGCTTCAAGATACATATCTAATGGACATTGAGCCTCACAATCTTTTCTTTTACTCAATATGGACAACCCTCCTACTCAATGAAGTTCAATCACATCCTTGCCGCTTGGGTTGTTCAATTTTTTCCTTCTTCGGTACCTTTCGGGGGAGGTTCCAATGACAGCCATACATTGGTGATGGAATGTTTTTTCCTTATTGGCGGCACATCCAAACCCGCCCTTTAGTTGATGCTATGTTCAGATAATGTTGAGGATTTTTTTAGATTATGTAGCGAGTCTTGGTACCCCTCTCCATGATCGCGGGTCATGGCGAGACTTCTCGGATGTGGCTGGGAATGGGTGAGTGGGCGGGCCATTTTACGAATCTGGCCGTGTTTTTGAATTCTTCTGTGTTTGCGGCCAACCAACCTAAACCTCTTCGGAATTCGGCATATTTAGGTTGACTTACAGATCTAGCCAACTTAGCTCCGATTTTGCCTATTAGACTTATTTACTATGGATGGCTTACATATATGGCCTATGTTTTGCAAACGCATTACAGATCCAACCATTTTGAAATGTCATGTCAGTATGCTCTGACTGCCTCGAAACTCGTAGATGTGAAATCTAACATGCGAAGATCGTGGAACAACTCACACGTTTTCTCCGCTTTTTTCCTAGTAGATGAGAAGCACGCGATCGACAATGGCAAACTTGGGCGAGTATTGGGGGGGGTGGCTCTGCTGGCACCGAGCTTGCTTCACATGGAGCTCCTATTGATCGCACAATTTTTAGTCTAATTACTCGGCTATCCCACGAATTGCACACTTAAATCCATGAAAATCGTGCTCGCTTCACATGGATTTATGTGTGCGATTTGTGGATTTTCATAGCAATTAGATTTAAAATAGGGTTGTCAGGAGGAGCTTCATGTGAACCGAGCTCCGTGCCGATCAAGCGTGTCCCCCCACCCCATTTCCCTCTTAGGTTTGCCATTGTCTTTCATGTGCTTCTCATTTGTTAGGGGAAAAGGAGGAGAATACGTGCAAGTTGTTTCGCGATCTTCGCATGTCAGCTTTGACATGTGTGAGTTTTGAAGCCGTCAGAGCATACTGACACGACATCTGAAAATGGCCTAATCTGGAATGCGTTCCCAAAATAT
The DNA here is from genome assembly GCA_023375785.1 of Penium margaritaceum. Classification (NCBI taxonomy): domain Eukaryota; kingdom Viridiplantae; phylum Streptophyta; class Zygnematophyceae; order Desmidiales; family Peniaceae; genus Penium; species Penium margaritaceum. The sequence goes on along the minus strand of SZWC01027559.1, from coordinate 21,540 downwards.
AGGTCATATATGTAAGCGATCCAGAGCAGCACTGCAAGAGGCGAAATCTCAGCGAAGTTTTTCAGATCTGTAAGTCGACCTCCAAAGAGGGCTGAATTCGTTTGAGGTCTAGGTCGGTCGTCCGTTGACACAAGAGAATTCGAAAACACGGCTCGATCGGGAAAATGGCCTTCATAAATATGCGAGTTGATTTGCACTCCAACGATTTTCACCCCTCCCCATCCACGGCCCTCAATAATCGTCTAATCTCAGGTGCTTGACACCGAACGCAAAAGATATTTCAAAACGGATGAGATATATTTTAATGCGTCTCTTCCGAGAAACGGATAGGGATCGCAGCGGTGTGTCAACCGTCCGATGTATTGTTTCATTCATTCCCACAGAGGCTGACATATCGGCCGCGGCGGGATGGGCATCGAAATACGTTTTCCCGCCCTACTCAATTTGTGTTCAGTTTCGTTTAATACGATAAATGCGGGGCAATTAGTCATGCAATACGGAGACCGTCATCGGTTTGCCATAATATTGGTGACTGTCATCGACAACAAACTAGCTTTTTCGACCCACCTCCGATGAGAAAAGCAACTGAAATCGAATGATGAAATCATCTGAAGGAGGAGGATGGATATAAACGGTTTTCATTCCCACACACCCGCGGCCATCGTTTCAGTCGACCTGGAAGCATGAACTAAGTATACAGCGCCCTACTAAGAGGTCGGCTATTCAACCTGCTGGTCTCCGTTGCTACTATGCGAGTCAATACGCACAGAATCCACGTGCTGTCCAGCCGGATCATTGACTAGCTCCCCAGCAATGCAGGGGCCAGGGCAGGATGTCCCAAGGCCAGGCAGTGTTGCAGATCTAGGCAATGATTTTCTCCTTGGCCATGGCTCGGAAATGATGGGTGAGGCTGGGTGTCGTTGAAATCGGTCGTTGGACGCTATCGGATAGTTCGTTGCGCATTTTGTTGAAGGACATATCGGCCGGAATGTGGAATCCACGAATTGCCTGCCTCCTAGCAATCATAATCATCGCCAGTCAGAAGGATGGCGCAGCCGGTCAGATCCGGAGCGTCTCTTCCCTAACGCGGACGCATGTCGAGGTTCCAACGATCGATATTCTCACGTGATTGGTGAAGACGGGGATTGTTGGGCCGATTCCTTTTAGTCATCCGTGTGCTGTGTGGGGCCCGCAAGGATTGTTGGGGGATGGAAGTCATGACTTCATCCGGACGGATCGACGTGGAGTGCCGAGCTGCGCAACGTAGGCAACTGTAAAGCTAAAACCACGCGGACAGGAAGTTGGGGACATCGCTGGAATCGATCGTTGAGGAGCCCAACGACCGATTTCAACGACACCCAGCCTCACCCGATACTTGAGCTAGTCGGTGAACGTCATCCCCAGTCGCCTGGGTGTCGTTGAAATCGGTTGTTGGACACTATCGGACAGTTCGTTGCGCATTTTGCTAAAGGACATGTGGAGTCCACGAATTGCGGGCCGCCTAGCTGTCATCATCATCGTCGGTCAGAAGACTGGCGCAGCCAGTCAGATCCGAAGCGTCTCTTCCCGAACGCGGACGCATGTCGAAGTTCCAACTATCCATATCCGCACGTAATTGGTGGAGACGGGGATTGTTGGGCCGATTCCAATCATTCATCCGTGTTCTGGGTGGGGCCCGCTAGGATTGTTGGACGAGCGAAGCCTTGAGTTTATCCGGACGGATCGACGTGGAGTGCCGAGCTACGCAACCCAGGCAACTGTAAGGCTAAAACCACGCGGACAGGAAGTTGCGGTCATCACTGAAATGGATCGTTGAGGAGCCCCAACGACCGATTTCAACGACACCCAGGCGCTCCCTGGGTCACATAGTACATGTGTGTGACCATATACCCACCGATTTCGTGAAAAAGCCTCCCATATCCAGTGACCGCTCATTAACAACGCCATATCCAGCAGATTATAAATTGAACACTAATACATCCACAGGTCAAGGAAAAATAACGAATTATCCAAAAACGGCATGCAAACACCATGTTTTCGTTGCATGAAATGCAGCGTCGGAGTTATGACGTCATAAGGCCCCTTGAACAATCAAAAACCCCACTTCCAAGGTGTCTGTGATTGTTCGAGGGAGGTTTTAGCGTGGAGTTTGCGTGGGGGAACCGAGACACCCCATCTGTTGGGCCCCGCTACCGCGGGGCCCAACAGATGCGCGCGCAAAAAATAAAACCCTCAACCCCAAATATAATTTGGGGTTGGGTTTGAAAGTGTTTGTCGTGCAAACCTGAGGTGTTCTTTGTGCCGTAAAAAAAAATAAAAAGGGCATTTTCGCTCATTCGCGATCGAGCGATGACACTTTTCAATTGTTTTTCAACGTGCAAACACCCTATTACGATGTAGGGTTTTATTATTTGCATGGGCTCTACCCGCGCAAAAAACCCTAAATCGTAATAGGGGTTTGCGCGTCGAAAAAAAAGGGTCATCGCTCGATGTATCTTTTGTTTTAAGTGCTGGATATGGCAGACATGATTTTTTTATCCTGGCTCTTTCTCCCTAGATAGTAATCCTATTGAGGCCGGATACCTCTTTTTTTTAAGTGCTGGATATGGCAGACATAAAATTTCCGCTCGTGGATATGGCTGGGTCAACCCTTTTGGCGCGTAGATATCCTGGCTCTTTCTCCCTAGATAGTAATCCCATTGTGGTCGCTTGGCTGCCCGTGTTTTTTTCATGTAGTGGAATTCTTTTTAGTGAAGTTGTGCGACGGGGAGACATTAAGAAAATCAACCCGCGGTCAGAAAAGGGATGCTAACGTTTCTTGCTAGGGTGACGAAGGAGATGGGATGAATCTGTATTAAAACGCACGATTGTTGTATTCATAATGTAATAAAAGAATTTCTTTGTATTTTTCATGCTACATGGTAATCCTAATTTGGCAATGTCAAGTTTTAAGACTATTTTCCATGAAATGAGTTTTGCAAGCTGGCATTGTATGAACATTATTGATTTGGATTACATTTAGCTTTAATTTTTTAAACACTAAAATGATGCTAAAATGATGTGAGCCTTTTTGTCACACACTATTGCTACTAATGTCACCAATGTACCACAAGTTACAACCGGAAAGTAAAAGACATGGGAAAGGACATCAAGAGGTCTTTTCTTGATAATTCATAAGAAAAAATAATGTTATCTTGCACAGTTTTGTGCCCATTCATTCATGTCACTTCATTAGGATCTGTATATCGGTGTCATTACTATGATAGGCTTTTCCGCAAAGGGGTTTTCACATTGCACAACATGATGACACACGATGTAAGATGAGATGCCATGAAACAACACATGATACAACATCAGACACCACAACATGACAGGGCACATCATGACATGACACCGTACGACACGACATGACACGACGCGACGCGACGCGACACGACACGACACGACACGACATGACGCGGCACAACACGACAAGGTATGACATGACA
>SZWC01027559.1:5966-18039 GCA_023375785.1 Penium margaritaceum | reverse complement strand
ACATGATGACACACGATGTAAGATGAGATGCCATGAAACAACACATGATACAACATCAGACACCACAACATGACAGGGCACATCATGACATGACACCGTACGACACGACATGACACGACACGACGCGACGCGACACGACACGACACGACACGACACGACATGACGCGGCACAACACGACAAGGTATGACATGACAGGACAAGGTACGACAAGTTACGACAGGACATGACATGGTACGACACGACCCGACTAAACATGACACGACCCGACATGATACAGCACGACACAACACGATTGGTACGATGCGACACGACACGACATGACACGACATGACACGACACGACACGACATGACGCTAAACGACAAGACACGACAGGACATGACATGGTACGACACGACCCGACTAAACATGACACGACCCGACATGATACAGCACGACACAACACGATTGGTACGATGCGACACGACACGACATGACACGACATGACACGACACGACACGACACGACTCGACACGACTCGACACGACACGACACGACACAAAATGAGACGACGTGACACAACACAACACAAAATGACATGACACGACATGACATGAAACGACACGACACAGAATGACACGATTCCACACAACTCGACACCACATAGTACGACACGGCACGACACGACACAACACAACACAACACAACACAACACAANTACGACACGACCCGACTAAACATGACACGACCCGACATGATACAGCACGACACAACACGATTGGTACGATGCGACACGACACGACATGACACGACATGACACGACACGACACGACACAAAATGAGACGACGTGACACAACACAACACAAAATGACATGACACGACATGACATGAAACGACACGACACAGAATGACACGATTCCACACAACTCGACACCACATAGTACGACACGGCACGACACGACACAACACAACACAACACAACACAACACAACACAACACAACACAACACAACACAACACAACATGACACGACACGATGTGACACGACACAACACGACACGACACGACAGGACACAAAACAACACGACAACACAACACACGACACGACAACACACGACACGACACGACACGACACGACACGACACGACAGCACATGATACGATACGACAGCACATGACACGAAACCACATCACACGACGGGACAGGACACGACACGACATGAAACGACACAACACGACACGACACGACATAACACGGCACGATACCACATGACAGGAAACGACACGAAATGAAGCAAAACAAGACAATACGACCCGACACGACACAACATGACACGGCACGACACGACACGACATGACGCTAAACGACAAGACACGACACGACACGACCTGACACGACATGACACAACACAACACGACATGACACAACACAACGTGACATGACAAGACACGAAACAACACATGAAACGACACGACACGACACGATGCAACACACGACCCGACATGACACGACACGACACGACACAACACAACACGACATGACACGACATAACATGACACGACACGACACGACACGACACAACACGACAGGACACAATACGACATGACACAACAGGACATGATACAACATGACACGAAACGACACAACATGATACGACACGACACAACACGACACGACACGATACAATGAACAGTGTTACAAAACTTAATTTCGTACATGGTCTCAATGAAATCAGGCTATCTCTAGTCCATTCACAACTTCAACAAATCATTTACGTTGCAGGTTCTTATGTTCTTGCTATGTTGTTTTATAAATATGAGCAATGGGAATCTGACCTATGTCATTGCTGACGTACAAAAATATGGAGATGGTAGATTAGCTGAACATATCACAACACTTACCTTATTACCTTATTAGTTGGTTTGTTGTATGTTGAAGAGGATATATTTACACTTTGGTGTTTCATTTGTTGCATGGATGTGGAGCTTTGTGATTGGAGTTCAAGAGCGTACTTAGTTGCATGCTTTTTTGTAAAGATACCCCTGTCTGGGCTAAGAGTAACCATGAGCAGGGGCCTTTGCGCATTCAACTCCGCCTCAGGTAGATATCGCGGAGGTTTACAATAGTGTTATAGGCATGTACAAACGTAGTGCATGAGATCAATTTTCCATTTGTTGCATACATACAGAGCCTTGCGATTGGAATCCAAGAGCGTACTCAGTTGCATACTTCCTTATAATGATACCCCTATTTGGGCGAAGAAGAACCATGAGTAGGAGCCTTTGCACATTCAACTCCACCTCAGGTAGACATCGCGAGGGTATACTATATTATAATATGTATACACCCACATGGTGCATGAAGTCAGTTTTTCATTTGTTGCATAGATACGGAGCCTTGTGATTGGAATCCAATAGCGTGCTCGGTGGCATTTGTTTGCAAAGATACCCCTATCTGGGCAAAGAGTAACCATGTTATGGGAGCTGCCAATCGAGGCGGTGATTACATCATCATGCTGAATTCAGATGCATGTTTTGATGCTTCTATTTTATTTTACGTGAAAAACCTTGCGAAATCGACCCAAGAACAGGGTCATTTGGTACAGGGTCGAGAAAGATATGGCCGTACAAAGGTGGGAGGCGCACCTCCAGAAGATAGGAGACGTACCGATTCGACCTCGAGCACGGCGGAGCGACGTTCTCGCCCACTGCAGGCGAAGCGCCCCTGGATGGACGCTTATCCAATGAGGTCAGGTTCATTGATGTCCATGGGCGCTTCGGGATAACGGCTATAGCTGCATTCTCAAGCAAGGGTGATTCGGGCGGCCATGACCCCTGCTCGCGCGTGGAGCACTCAAACGGCCATAACTTAGCCATTTCTCCACAGATTGAGGCGTTCTTTGGTGCGTTGGAAAGCTCTTGACACGTACATAAGGAATCCTAGGGGTTGTTCTAGGCATGTCAATCTTACCCAGAGACTTTGTACATTTCCCTGTACTGATCTATCAAGTCTAAGGATTCATTTCTTGCCCAACTCTCCTTGTTCTCCAAGCATTACCTCGCACACGTCCATTCGATCCTACAAGTCTCTGCAGCGCACCTTGGTACAAATACCGCTGGGAAAGTCACACGACGGGATCCTCAGTCACTTGTAGCGGTCTTGCTGTTAAAAGAGGGTCGTGCAGCATCTCAAGGGTTGGCCCACACACCAAGGGGTCGAGGGTGGGCTTTTTATCCCAAGGGCTCGGTGTGTGACCGTCACACCGAGCGCCCCTCGGTTCACATTTGGTATCAGAGCGTGTGGACGTTCGCTCGACTTTGCACAGACCCAAGGGAGGTAGCAGATCTGCCACAACTTCATTTGGCCAGAAATGTTTGGCGACAAACGGAAGCATGGCAGCCGCAGCATACGACCAGGCCTACCTCATGGAGGAGAACCGGCGTGCTCTCGACGAGTTGTGCCAAGAGAACCAGCAGCTGCGTGCGGAGGTTGAGGCGAGGTACGTCTGCCAAGAAAGCAGTGCGTTGGGGGATATCGCATTGGCATCCGCACCTGCCTTTCGGCGGGCCAAGCCGAAGGAGCCAGAGTTCTACACCGACAAGGGCAGTGCGCGGGAGTGGCTCTTCATAGTGAACTCGTAATTCACGGTGTTGGGCATTCCCGTAGGAGAAGATGCCACAAGACTAGAGTATACACCTATGCTGCTTCGGGGAAAGGCGCTACAGTGGTGGTCGGCATTGTGCTAGTGGAACGCCGCTGGGTTGCCAGACGGGCTGGGGACCGGGGCACGGCTTCAGCCATTGCTGATTCTACCGCAAGGGCGGGAAGTACAGCTCGGTGTACGGGCGTTGACGGAGAAGCGAGAGACGTGGGAGCAATTCGAGACGATGCTCCAGGCGTGTTTCGACCTCCTCAATGGCAGCCGAATCGCACGTGACAAGATCAAGCACGTCAAGCAAGGCGGATCGGTCCAGGACTACACTACACATTTCATGGATTTGGTAGTGCAGATCGACGACCTCTCGGATGCGGAGGCATACGACCGCTACCATGACGGCCTGAAGCCGCACGTTAAATGTGAACTCACGGTGCTCGGGTTGCGGACCTTTGCAGAGTTGGTCTCGGCGGCGGAGCGCATTGACACGGTAAGCTACAATGCACGCCAGACCAGCTATGCAACACAACCACGGGTGGAGCATCCGGGTCAGGCTGTGCCCATGGAGGTGGATGCAATCCATGCCGGGCAGCGGGGTGTGGGTGAACAACAAGGACCGAGAGGCAAGTGCTGGGCTTGTGGCGTGGATGGACGTCGCAAGCGGGACTGCTCCAAGCGCAAGGTACATAAGGAAAACGGGCAGTAGCAGTGAGGAGGGGACGACCTATTGCTGCAAGTCTTTCATCCGCAAAGGACAGCACCAGCCCTGAAGGCTCTTGCCGATAAAGGAGTTGCCTCAAGTGTTGTTGCGTAATGAAGGTGAGACCCGACAGTTTCGAGGGATCATCTAGGAGCTGGTTCTTGAGATTCCGGAGGGGAAATTCAAGGGTCGGAGGAAGCTACGTGGGCTGTTGGACAGCGCTGCAAGCCATAGCTTCTTCAACGACAGGTTGGCGACGAGGTTGGAACTTGTACGAAAACCGGGGTTGCAAACCAAGGCGTGGCAGGTGTCCGGAGTGGTCGAGTGTGGCAGGCCTCTCGTCAAGCACAGGGTCCACATGGGTGAGTTGGTGTGTGACGTGGAGTTCCACACTTGCCTTATGGATGATTACGACTGCTTGATCGGCCGGGATTGGTTGTACGCCTGGAATCCGGAGTTGGATTGGAGGTGCAACCGAGTGGTCGTGAAGGCGGGCGGGAAAAACCTCACCTTGCCACTGTGGCGGGGTGAGGAGAAGGAGTCGGATGTGGCGGAAGTGGGCAAGCAGCTGCGCATCATCAACTTGCAGCAGTTGAAGCGATGCGAGCGCAAGGATGGTCAGATTTCCTTGGCATGGGTGCGTCTACAACAAGCAGTAGAGCAGCAGATTGCAGCAGTTGAAGTGGCGGACGGGCAGTCGGTGGAAGGCGGGGGAGCTCCAGAGTTACCTCCCGGTGTTGGAGAGGTGCTCAAGGAGTTCGGAGGTGTTTTTCCGGAGGATTTGCCAAAGGAGCTGCCATCGATATGCGACATCGACCACAAGATTGAGGTGGTGCTAGGGTCGTCAGCAACGGTGTGGTCGTACAACCGCATGAGCGATGTGGAGCTTGCGGAGCTCAAGAAGCAATTGGGGGAGTTTGTGGACCACNGCACGGCTTCAGCCATTGCTGATTCTACCGCAAGGGCGGGAAGTACAGCTCGGTGTACGGGCGTTGACGGAGAAGCGAGAGACGTGGGAGCAATTCGAGACGATGCTCCAGGCGTGTTTCGACCTCCTCAATGGCAGCCGAATCGCACGTGACAAGATCAAGCACGTCAAGCAAGGCGGATCGGTCCAGGACTACACTACACATTTCATGGATTTGGTAGCGCAGATCGACGACCTCTCGGATGCGGAGGCATACGACCGCTACCATGACGGCCTGAAGCCGCACGTTAAATGTGAACTCACGGTGCTCGGGTTGCGGACCTTTGCAGAGTTGGTCTCGGTGGCGGAGCGCATTGACGCGGTAAGCTACAATGCACGCCAGACCAGCTATGCAACACAACCACGGGTGGAGCAGCCGGGTCAGGCTGTGCCCATGGAGGTGGATGCAATCCATGCCGGGCAGCGGGGTGTGGGTGAACAACAAGGACCGAGAGGCAAGTGCTGGGCTTGTGGCGTGGATGGACGTCGCAAGCGGGACTGCTCCAAGCGCAAGGTACATCAGGAAAACGGGCAGTAGCAGTGAGGAGGGGACGACCTATTGCTGCAAGTCTTTCATCCGCAAAGGACAGCACCAGCCCTGAAGGCTCTTGCCAATAAAGGAGTTGCCTCAAGTGTTGTTGCGTAATGAAGGTGAGACCCGACAGTTTCGAGGGATCATCTAGGAGCTGGTTCTTGAGATTCCGGAGGGGAAATTCAAGGGTCGGAGGAAGCTACGTGGGCTGTTGGACAGCGCTGCGAGCCATAGCTTCTTCAACGACAGGTTGGCGACGAGGTTGGAACTTGTACGAAAACCGGGGTTGTAAACCAAGGCGTGGCAGGTGTCCGGAGTGGTCGAGTGTGGCAGGCCTCTCGTCAAGCACAGGGTCCACATGGGTGAGTTGGTGTGTGACGTGGAGTTCCACACTTGCCTTATGGATGATTACGACTGCTTGATCGGCCAGGATTGGTTGTACGCCTGGAATCCGGAGTTGGATTGGAGGTGCAACCGAGTGGTCGTGAAGGCGGGCGGGAAAAACCTCACCTTGCCACTGTGGCGGGGTGAGGAGAAGGAGTCGGATGTGGCGGAAGTGGGCAAGCAGCTGCGCATCATCAACTTGCAGCAGTTGAAGCGATGCGAGCGCAAGGATTGTCAGATTTCCTTGGCATGGGTGCGTCTACAACAAGCAATAGAGCAGCAGATTGCAACAGCTGAAGTGGCGGACGGGCAGTCGGTGGAAGGCGGGGGAGCTCCAGAGTTACCTCCCGGTGTTGGAGAGGTGCTCAAGGAGTTCGGAGGTGTTTTTCCGGAGGAGTTGCCAAAGGAGCTGCCATCGATATGCGACATCGACCACAAGATTGAGGTGGTGCTAGGGTCGTCAGCAACGGTGTGGTCGTACAACCGCATGAGCGATGTGGAGCTTGCGGAGCTCAAGAAGCAATTGGGGGAGTTTGTGGACCACGGCTTTATTCGGCCGTCGGTGACTCCATACGCGGTGCCGGTGTTGTTCTTCAAGAAGAAGTCAGGAGAGCTAAGGATGTGCGTGGACTACCAGGCGCTCAACAACATCACGGTGAAAAACCGCTACCCGTTGCCACGGGCCGAGGAGTTGTTCGACCAGCTACATTGCGCACGCGTTTTGAGCNGTAGAGCAGCAGATTGCAGCAGTTGAAGTGGCGGACGGGCAGTCGGTGGAAGGCGGGGGAGCTCCAGAGTTACCTCCCGGTGTTGGAGAGGTGCTCAAGGAGTTCGGAGGTGTTTTTCCGGAGGATTTGCCAAAGGAGCTGCCATCGATATGCGACATCGACCACAAGATTGAGGTGGTGCTAGGGTCGTCAGCAACGGTGTGGTCGTACAACCGCATGAGCGATGTGGAGCTTGCGGAGCTCGAGAAGCAATTGGGGGAGTTTGTGGACCACGGCTTTATTCGGCCGTCGGTGTCTCCATACGCGGTGCCGGTGTTGTTCTTCAAGAAGAAGTCAGGAGAGCTAAGGATGTGCGTGGACTACCAGGCGCTCAACAACATCACGGTGAAAAACCGCTACCCGTTGCCACGGGCCGAGGAGTTGTTTGACCAGCTACATTGCGCACGCGTTTTGAGCGCACTGGACCTGAGGTCGGGGTATCACCAAATCCGTATTTCGGAGGGAGATGTGGAAAAGACTGCGTTTCGGACACGCTATGGACATTTTGAGTATCTCGTGATGCCTTTTGGGCTAACAAATGCTCATGCTACGTTCATGGTGTTGATGAACCGTGTGTTCCACCCCTACTTGGACCAGTTTGTGGTCGTCTTTCTCGATGACATCCTTGTCTACTTGCGGACGATGGAGGAGCACCAAGAGCACCTGCGTATGGTGATGGAAGTACTGAGTAAGGAGTGGCTGTTCACCAAACTCAGTAAGTGTGAAGTCGCCAAGCAGGAGGTGGAGTTCCTTGGGCACATTGTCAGCAGGAGTGGGATCCGCATGGATCCAAAAAAAGGTGGAAGCAGTGAAGGAGTGGCCAGAGCCGGCGTGCGTGCGTGACATCCAGGTTTTTCACGGTTTTACGAACTACTACCGGAGGTTTATCCGGGGGCACGCGACAATGGGAGCATCCTTGAAAGACTTGCTCCAGAAGGGGCGCCAATGGGAGTGGGATGCGAAGGAGGGGAAAGCCTTTGGTGCAATGAAGGCTTCCATGTGTCAAGCCCCGATGTTGGTGCATCCGGACACGAGCAAGGAGTACGTGTTGGCAACAAATGCAAGCGACTATGCGATCGACGGGGTGCTGATGCAGGACCAAGGGAAGGGGTTGCAGCCCATTTCGTATTACTCTAAGAAGCTGAAAGGGGCTGAGCTCCACTATTCGATCCACGAGAAGGAGATGATCGCGGTGGTCCAGGCCTCCAAGCAGTGGAGGTGCTACCTTAAGGCGCGACGGTGTGTGGTGCACACGGACCACTACGCGCTCAAGTATCTCAAGTCGCAGCCCAACCTGAGTTGTCGTCAAGCACAGTGGATGGAGCTGCTGGAGGGCGGCTTCGACTACGAGATCCAGTACAAACCAGGGAGGATCAACCCAGCGGACCCGTTTTTGCGTCGTCCGGATTTGGGTACGCATGCGATCATGGTGCTGGCGGGATCTCCAATCATCCGCAGCCTATTTGCGCACAGGTATGCAGAGGATGAGGAATTTGCCGGGAGTACGGTCAAGAGGTGCAAGTGGGATGGCCAGTATTGGCGACGTGAGAAGGGGAACCAGGTTGTGGTTCCATGGAGTGCGTCATTGCGACATGCGTTGTTGGAGGAGGCGCACGACTCGCACTATAGTGGTCATTTTTGCCAAGACAAGACCTTCAAGACGCTTGCACGCCAATATTGGTGGATAGCGATGGGAGCAGATTGTAAGGAGTACGTGAGCAGCTATGACATGTGCCAAAGGATCAAGTCATGGAGGGTACGCACGCCAGGAGAGCGACAGCTGCTACCGGTGTCAGAGCGCCCGTGGACGGACATCTCACTGGACTTTGTGGAGGGTCTTCCACGGGACGCAACGGGCAACACCATGATACTGGTGGTGGTGGACTGGTTCAGTAAGATGGCACACTATTCCATGTGCGGAGAAAATCACGGCAGCAGAGACGGCTCAACTCCTCTAGCAACACGTCATCAAACTTCACGGGGTGCCGAAGTGCATGGTCTCGCACCACGACCCACGCTTCACCTCCCAGTTTTGGGAGGAACTCTTCAAGAAGCTGGACACCCGTGTGGCCCTTTCATCGGCCTACCATCTCCAAATGGATGGCCAAACGGAGTGCACCAATCAGACCATGGAGCACCTGATGGGAGGGATCTTGGAGTCGGATGGTGAGGGATGGGAATGCAAGCTCCCGGTGGCTGATTTTGCCTATAACTCAGCAGTGCATGCCTCTACGGGGCGGTCTCCCTTTGAGGTAGTATATGGGGTGCAGCCTGCATGTCCCTAAGACATGGCAACGGGATCGGACCTACCCGCTGTACATCGGTTTGCAAGTGACTTCACGGAGGTGTGGCGCGGCGTACGAGATGCACTTCACAAGGTGCAGCAGTAGATGAAGCGGCAAGCGGACAAGAACCGGACAGCCAAGGAGTTCTCGGTGGGATAAAAGGTGCTACTGAGATCGTGGAACCTACAGCTGGCGGGGGTGGACAGCGACAAGCTCAAGCCTCGATAGGTGGGCCCTTTTCCAGTCAAGGAAAACAGTCCGCAGTGAGCTACGAGTTGGAGCTGCCGGACCACTACGGGATCCATCCCGTGTTCCAAGCTTTTCTTCTCAAGGCCTACAAGGAGCTGGATGCGCAGTTTATGGCGTGGGGACAGGCTCCTCCTCCACCGGTCTTGGAAGAAGGTGAAGAGGAGTACGTGGTAGAGAGAATTCTTGGGCACCGATGGCGTGGTAACGGGTGGCAGTACCTGGTGTAATGGCTTGGCTATGGGCCTGAGCACAGCAGCTGGATCCCCAAAGCCGATTTCCACAGGGGCGGTGCTGTCAACACGGTCCTCCGAGCGTATCAGGAGCGCATCGGGACGGTGCACCCTCGGAGGGGGGGTGATGTTATGGGAGCTGCCGGTCGAGGCAGTGATTATGTCATCATAATGAATTCAGATGCATTTTTTGATGCTTCCAATGTATTCTACGTGAAAAACCGTATAAAATTGACCCAAGAACCGGGTCATTTGGTATAGGGACAAGAAAGATACGGCCGTGCAAAAGTGGGAGGCGCACCTCCAGAAAACAGGAGACGTACCGGTTCGATCTCGAGCACGGCAGAGCGACTTTCTCGCCCACTGCAGCCGAAGCGCCCCTGGATAGATGCTTAGCCAATGAGGCAAGGTTCATTGGTGTCCATGGGCTCTGCAGGATGGCAGTTGGAGCTGCATTCGCAAGAAAGGGCGCTTTGGGCGGCCGTGACCCCCGCTGGTGGTGCTGCCAGCGGCAGTCACGCGTGGAGCACTCTAACGGCCATTATTTAGCCGTTTCTCTACGGATTGAGGCGTTCTTTGGTGCGTTGGAAAGCTTGCGACGCGCATTACATGATGCATATGTTTTTTTTGTAGTTGTATCTCAACAAGGGGCTTTGAAGTGCCGAAGGTCTCTCGGCTGGCCCATAGGGACTGGTACCTAAGGAAGCCTAGGGGTTGTTCTAGGCATGCCAATCTTACCCAGAGACTTTGTACATTTCCCTGTACTGATCTATCAAGTCCNCATGAGCAGGGGCCTTTGCACATTCAACTCCGCCTCAGTTAGATATCGGAGGATGTACAGTGGTATAATACTCATGCACTTACGTGGTGCAAAATGCTAGTATTTGATATGCTGCGTGGATGAAAAGCCTTGTAACTAGAATCCAAGAGTGTAATCTGTTATGATTTTCATTCAGAAAATATGACAAAACATGATACTTTTATATTAGTAAACGCAGGATACATGAAAGGTACATATACAGACATGATTCTTCTCACTTGAAGGTATCACAATGGCGATTATTACCGTTGGAAAATACAAGACAATGACAATGATTATCATTGCAGCAAGGTAAAGAGTAGAATTGTTATGTAAGATTTGGATCCATATGATTGAGTGAGTGAGTGTGTGAGTGAGTGATTAAGTGGGTGGGTGGGTGGGTGGGTGGGTGGGTGGATGGGTTGGTGGGTGGATAGGTGGATGAGTGAGTGAGTGAGTGAGTGAGTGAGTGAGTGAGTGAGTGAGTGAGTGAGTGAGTGAGTGAGTAAGTGAGTGAGTGAGTGAGTACGTGAATGTATGCATGAGTTAGTGAGAGAGTGAGTGAGTGTGAGTGAGTGAGTGTGATTGATAGAGTGTGTGAGTGAGTGAGTGAGTGGATGGGTGAGTGAGTGAGTGAGTGAGTAAGTAAGTGAGTGAGTGGATGGGTGACTCAGCAAGTGAGTGAGTGAGTGAGTGAGTGAGTGAGTCGCCGTCACCCTTGCCGTCTTCCCTTGCCGTCGGTGTCGCTATTGCTGTACCATCACCGTTGTCACGCCGTTACTGTCACTCATATGAAATCACACCACATCACATGACATAACACCACGTCACAACATGTCACATCACATTGCATCGATTGCATCGTATCGATTACATCATATTGCATCTCACGCTGAATCTGATGGCATCCCATCAAATTGCATCAAATCGCTTTGCATCACATCACATCACATCACATCACATCACATCACATCAAATCACATCACATCACATCACATCACATCNTGTCGCTGTCGCTGTCGCTGTCGTTGTCGCTGTCACTGTCGCTGTCGCTGTCACTGTCGCTGTCGATGTCGATGTCAATATCAAAGTTGATTTCAAAGCCAATGTCAATGTCATATTCAATGTCACAGTCTATGTCATAGTCCGAATTATAGCCTATATCACAGTCTATGTCGCTGTCGTTGTCGCTATCGCTGTCAGTGACGCTGTCGTTGTCGCTGTCGCTCTCGCTGTCGCTGTCGCTATCGCGGTCGCATCTCATAACATCACACTACAATATGTCACATCGCATTGCATCACATCACATCGAATGCATCTCATTGCAGTGCATCGCATCGTATTGCAATCCATAACATTAGATCACATCGCATCATATCACACTATAGCACATCACATCACATCACATAAAATCACATCACATCACATCACATCACACCACAACATATCACATCACATCACATCACATCACATCACATCACATCACATCACATCACATCACGAAGGGAGAGAGAGAGATAGAGAGA
>SZWC01027558.1:15191-29949 GCA_023375785.1 Penium margaritaceum | reverse complement strand
CCTCTCCTGGTGCATCTGCGCCCTCTGCTGGCACAGATAGACCTCCACCTCATCCTCGTCTCTTCCTTCGTCCTCATCCTCATGAACAATTCTGTCATCAGTCGCCTGTAACGCTGCCACTGCCTGCGCACGCTTCCCTTCCAGCCAACACGACTCTGCCGCAGCAAACCGCGCTTCTGCAGCCAATCCTGCGCTTTGGTGCGGAGACGACAACCTGCAGCCACTGCCGCCGACATGCGCCCCCTGCATGCGCGAGCACGGTGGACCACCACGCAGCATGTCCCTCATGCCAGTGTCCTCCAACCCCACATTCCACACAACGTCCTTCCCCCCATCGTTTGTCACAGCGTGCAAAGACAGCAGACTGGCGCGCACGTCGGCAGGGGTCACCGCGTGTGTGGGGAAGCTGCCTGAGAAGCCCGCACACGTCAGATCGCCCACTCGCCCGCCTTCTGGCCCACTCGGAGGAGCCCTCTCTGGCGTCGCATCTCGCCTCAACCTGCACACGGAACCTTCCCTGCCGCCGTTTGTCACTGCGCGGGCCAGCAGGTTTGCGCGTGTACAGCCAGAGTCCTCCTCGTGCGTGGCACTTCCAGGCGTCTCGTTTTGCGTCGACCTCCTAGTCAATGCACTTTCGACCTCAGTTTGGTTTGCATGCGCCATATTGGCCCGCACATCAGCAGCGTGCCCCACTTGCTGCTTCGACTTCTCCGCTGTCTTGTCTTTCCCCGAATTGAAAATGAGATCCCAGATTTGCTCGTAATCCGTGTCGTCTTCCTCCTCCCGGGTCTCTCCAGCTGCAACCATTCCAACGTCAGCAACTGCAGCAGCGCGGACAGCCTGGCACCTGACATGGTTCCTGACGTCAGCCTGATACCTGATGGGGTTCCTGACGTCAGCCTGATACCTGACGGTGTCCCTGACGTCAGTCTGGCACCTGACGGAATCGCAGACGTCAGCCTGAGACCCGCTGGGGTCGCTGAAGCGACGATGGCCTTGGGCCTCCATGAATCCGCAGACGTTGCTTCTCCCACCATCAAACATTTTCTCTCGGTTGTGTGCTGTCCATGAGCCTTCTCCACAACTACCGCTACATCCGCGCGGGCACCACGCACGCTCCGTCTCCACCTGCATCGCATCTAATGCCTGGCTGCTCACAAATCCCCGGACCGAAAATCCCTCTCTCTCGCCCTCATGGCTCTCTCACTCTCCGACAACGATGCTCGTTCAGCCCTTCCTTCTGGGAGTGCTTACGGAGGAAGTTGAAGCAACACACATTCCTGGCGCGGTCTTTCCCCATCGCATGAGGGAGCCAGCTGTCAAGTCCTCTCAGCATCCGTGGACTTGTGCTTCACGGCGAAGCCCTACTCCCAACCGCCTGCTCCGCGCGCACTCCGCTTCCAGAGAGAGCCGCGCGTGAATCCTGCATCGCGTTCAGAAAAACATTTTACCACGCTATTCGAGGGGATGGGGGTTCTGCCGTGGCATCAGCGCCGGAATTCAGATATTCAGGGGGTGAACCGACGCTATGATTTTGATTCTACGGCCTCATCGATTTCGCGCTAGATTGGTGATTCTTTGTGAATTTTTTGAATGAGGTATTCGATAAAATCAGCTAGGAATCACACACGGGTTCAAGTTTTCCACACTTTTTTTATTCCGAAATTTATGGAAGTTCTTCCCACTTTTTGGGACAGCGGTGAAACGTCTGGAATGTGCAATGAGCTCTTCGAAGCACGTTGCTCGGCGTGTAACATTTTTCCTCGTCAGCAACGAAGATACGGAAGGTGAATCGTGCTTGTCCGTTAAGTGAAAAACTCCTCCAATTCCATAGATGTGGATTATTTTTCCTTCAAATCGGTTTTGCATAATGTTTTGATATGAAGGTCCTAACCCTAGGTATTCGGATTGATTATTTGTTTTTCTGCACGTAATCCGTTACCAAGACGTTCGGACCGCTGCCACGTCCACAAAACGAGGCATACAATCAAATGAAAGCAAGCAGGAGGCTTTTCTCCAGACGTGATTTTTCAGATGGGTTTTGGCGTAATCGCAAACATCCTCGAGGGCTCGCCAAGCTCCTCACCGCAANTGCGCAGAGTTACGGCCAAAACAGTGGTTTTGGGCCGGTTTTAGGACAGCTCTTGGACTGCCGCGTGCGACACCCGCCGTGCGCCGCGGCAGGTATTTATGCCCTGGACCTGTCATTTGTCATTTCTCTCTGCATTTACTAAGCTATTGAAGCTTATGAGACTTTGCGCGTCTCCCTAGCCTGATCCTTGCTGTTTCTTGCACCTGCCTGCTTGCTAGTGCATCAGCTGACTGGACAGTGTTGCCACGTCAGCAGCAGCAAGGCTAGGAAGCTTCCTAGCAGTTTCTCAGGGGGGGGGTGCTCCGAAGCTGGATGCATTAGCTACAGGTTCAAACTATTGTTTTCGCACGCCAAACTAATTTGTCCATCTTTAGGCACGAAAGCCGCTGACGCTGGCTGCTCTCACGTCGTAGCAACTCAAGCGGGGCGACGCTAGTTCAACTCAAGCTGAACTCATTGCTGAACGCGAAGAAGCCCGCAAACTTCAAGGGAGGCGACCCGGAGTTGCTAAATTGCTACATCCTCGCAGTTGTAGCAACTCGTTAGGAACTCCTGGATCGCTAATCCATGGTCCCGTCGTTGCTCGCGTAACGAGGTCAATAGATGGGTTTTCCTGCATGCACGACTCGTGAACGTCAAGGAAAAAGTGTGCTTGCACACGGAGATGCGTACCTTTGCTAATCGTTGCTTGGTGCACTTCCTCCGATGTGAGCATTTCCATAGCAATACCTTCATTGTCCACCACATAGAAGTTGCAAACGTGGTGGACACCTACGAATGTGTGGCAGAGTTGCCACGAATTAGTGTGAGCACCCTATTACTTGGACCAATAGTAATGGGCGCTTTCTGGCAAGTTCTTTGAGTTTGCGCTAATATCTTGAACTATAAGTTGGTGTAGTTGCATTCGTGAGTTCCGTGCATGTGATTCGATGCAAAAAAGGGACTAGCAAATTAGCCTTAGTCTGAGGCCTTTGCGGCGTCTTGTCGAACTTATTCAACTGAAATGGTGGTTTTGGGCTCGTGAAGGCCAATGACTGAATGCTTGGTTTCTGAAAACGTCATTTCTCAATCCCGCCATCGTGACCTCCTCACACACCAAATGGCCAGTCTACGACATAGATACCCACTCCATCACAACTCGGCAGGGCCATTAGTGACGTCGCAAAACCAATTGCAAACCAATCACTCAGTTTCGGAACCCTGCCTCGAACTCTCAAGATTTGGTTCCATTGGTGGTGTAATGGGTCTTCCACTTGGCCCTGCCTGAGGGTGCTCTCACACCGGCTTGTAGCAACTCCCCACAAGCCCACCACTCAAGCAACTTCCATGTGGCGCACGATGAAGGTATTGCTATGGAAGTGCTATTGCATCGGAAGTTGTAGCAACTACGCCAAGCAATGATTAGCAAACGTTAGTGTTTTTGCATGCGAACACACTTTTTCATCGATGTTCGCGAGTCCGGCATGCACAAGTGTCCGTTTCGTGACCGTGTTTCGTGAGAGAAAATTGGAGATTGGGGTCGTGACCTGGGAGTTGCTACGAGTTGCCGGATTCCAAATCGATAGCAACTTGTAGCAGTTCTGGGTTGCCTCCCGAATAGTTCGCAGGCTCCTCAGCAGTCAACGACAACTTGAGCTCGAGTTGAACTCGTGTCGCCCCCCTGATGTGGGAAGGGAGGTTCACATGTTATGATGAAAGGGTAGCCTAAATAAACTGTAACAGAAGTTTTTGAGAGAATCTACCACTTCGATTTTCTAGTTTGTAAATGCACCACGAAGATTGCCTCCCGCTCGATGTGACGTACCAAACATGCCAATCACATGATGATGTTCCTCACTCGTAAGGCGCCATCTAACTCCATCACCGTTGAGGCTTGAGCAACCTTGACGGGTGAGTGAAAGCCATGAGATATTGTGTTGGGCTCTATTACGAGCAACAAAACATTGATTTCTGGCCACTTTCACACAAACAGGTCACAATTCATTCCTACCGTGCGATGGTGTGGGCCCATGTCGACTTGGGAGGGAAGCCATCACAATGGGTGAATGTATGAAGCTTGTTGATCGACACTCTCAGCTTTAACAAAACGCTGGTGAAACATTCAAACCCCGTCGTGTTGTCGATGCAAATACACTCTTATGTGATAACTACTTGCTTTTGCTATCGAACGGGTGGTATAACCCAAAAGGGACGCTGCCTTTTCACAACATGACTTATGCTCATCTTCCATTTCTGTCTCTTGTGGCTGCCGAGAAGTGAAACCATGTGCGGCTCGGTGACATCACGTAACACGAACATGGTAGATTGTGCATTGAAGGAAAAGTCCATATTGAGGAATGGACAATTGCCGGCTTGCTACCACTGGGTTGATAGCGGAGTTTACATTTGGATAAAAACTTGCAGAGTACTCCCTTTCCCCGTTTGACCCTGTGAAGGTTTGGAGAGGTGGTTTCCACGCAGCTTTGACAACGTGGCTAAAAACGCTAAAGAACCAAAAAGGGTTGACTGTCATGTAGTGGTAGTCGCCTGCACGTCCATTTGAAGAATCATTTTCAAAATTCAACCGAGTCGCTGTGCGATTCAAGAAACAACCGATGACAGTGCACCCTCTCCCTTGCCAACGTGTCCTAAGGGATTGAATTTGTGACCCAAGGACGCATCGTGACTGCCTTTTTCTATTGACGTCCATGGTTTTCTACTTTTAATTTGTAACTCCAATTCTTCACTATCACAATGCCAACTCTTTCAAGCGTTCAAAATTACTAGTGTGAAAACACTCTACATCAGTGGCCAATTACCCAACATCTCATGAAAAGTAGAAAGAGGTTCCACAACCCCTACATACGCGAGTTGACAACCCAAAAAGAAAAAAAATGTCATGGTCAACTACCAAGACCTTTGAGTTGCACATAGTTCAACTTCTCGGCATCCAGAAGAGAACGAAACATTTGTTGTCATCAACTTACTACCTAGGATGTGCATGCTATCATCCAACCTGGAAATTTCCCCCCACGTGTTAACAGTGGATACGCAAAGAGAACAAACTATAAACTTGAAAAAAAAATCAAGCAATTTACAAACTCATGTATCAAGAAAACCATTCACAAGGCAATTTGTGTGAATGTTTTACAATCACAAGCAAGTTAAAGTTGAAACCGATAAAGATTTATGTCTGAAGATAGTTTGAATTTAGAAGAAAACATCGGAAGCATTGTTGTCAAACCTGTTTGGGTTTCAACAGTTGTGAGGGATTTAACAACATTTATGAAAAGCACCTACACATCAACAACAAAGTGATGTGTATTCTATGCATTCCTTGTAGTTAAGTACAATTTCTTGTTGTGATGTAGACCAATGTATGCACTTCCCATGTGCATGCATGTGTGCCTACATTGAAGATATTGCATTCATTGTTGCAAAAGTGACTTTGAGAGCAAAAACAGACATCGTCTTTGATGGAAAGGAAAGCACCAGAGAGCCATTATCAAGGCCAACAAGAAATCAAGAGAATCATGCTACACATCATAGTACGTTCCTTGACATGTAATGTTATGTATAGATACAAACGTTCATTCATCACCTAGGACAAGAGATAGTTGGCTCCCATCTGGTCGCAAGGAAGACTCACATGTGGGAAAACCACCGGAACATTGCCTGTTGTTATTGGGTATATGTAGGGAGTACCCACAAAATTTGGCTGTGTGAATTTCCTACCCAGCGATCGGAAGCACATTGGTATCTCATCCGGCATAAAGAAGAATAACACTCCCCTACCCGCTGGCCTGAGAATATTGACACTTTACCTACAAATAGTGCAAAATCGCAGCATGTCAACGCTACATGCAAGGCAATGTCAACATGATGACATTGACAGTTTCTTTGGACATTCACAAACCCCTCTTTTGAGGGATTTGTGAAGTTTTCATAGGGAGTTTACGTGTGGTTTGCATGGTGGGTCGGAGACTCCCCATGCTTTGAAAGGGAACCTGCTTGGGCCCACTACCGGGGGGCCTAGCAGGATCCCACGCAAAAATGAAACCCTAAAATCCCAAATGTAATTTGAGGTAGGGTTCGAATAAAGTGTTCCTATAAAACCTATGGGGTTTTCATGATGGAAAAAAGAAGAAAACACGAGCGTTTCCGCTTGATCTCAAAAATTGGCATTCTTGCTCGATCGTGATTCGTGCGTGGGGGCAAGAATCGCGAGGGGGTCGACATGCCCCACCTTGCTTTGCTCAATCAGCAGTGCATGCAACTGATCTAACATGATGAAGCAAGTGGGTAGTTAGTCCTATTCTTTGTGTCACTGGGTAGGGCATGAATGTTTTTTGTCTACTGGAAGGGCGTCACCAACCCCTTCGCAGATTGGGCAGAAGGATTATTATGCCCTTTTTTTTTCCATGTTAAGCTCTCACATGGTGCTTTCTATAAGATGCTGCAAAAACACCTAACAACCCATGTAAACCAAACGAGTTAGACACCGGTGTAGTCGCTTTCATTGTCACTAACACTATGGAATTAGGTGAAGTATTGTTGCATGTTCCTTCCATGCGATGGATCGTATCCCCAACCTACCCTGTAAGAATGCTATCATTTTTAATTAATAAAAAGTTAATTAATTGAAAAATTATAGCATTCTTATAGGGTAGCTTGCAGTCCGCCAGTTTATAATTCATGTCTCCACACTAGGCGGAAAATTCTCTGCTCGTACTAGCAGGGTCTGAGACAACTACCAAAATGAATCCACTATGGTGACCCACAGAAATCGCCCACAACTTTCACCGATAAACATCAGTTGTAAATCATACCAATACATGAAACAGATTGCTTTAACATAAGTTACCACCTTCACGATCCAATATGTCTTCCAGTTTTTTAACGAAACCGATTAACGTAATCTGGAATTATGTTCTCAAACCCTTCAATTCCATTCACATTTACGAAACCTGCCTTGTTCTCTAACACTACCGGGATCTCTCTGATCAACCACACTCCATGGATTTTACTTGTCAAAGATACCGATGGTTTTTGATCCGCCATCCCATCCATCATCTTTCCACGCGAACTTTCTACTAACCATAAGGTTACGCTTGCCACCATAAACATATCCTCGTCTCCATTTTGTAGGACTAAATCATCATGATGTACTCCACCACGATTCACAAGCAGCTAGATCCACGAATTATTCTCCACGTTCTTGAAAATCACCTTTGCTAGAACCGTGTCTTAGTCATTTCTCAGTATTTTTGAAAATCCTCCCTTGCCACCTTCTTCCATAGTCCCATGCATCTAATCCAATCATTCCTCCATTTTCATCTTGTACATTGACTTAGGAACTCATAGGTCGTTTTCTAATGGCCTCGTAACTTCCGCGATGGAAGCTACGGGCCATCTGCTTGCAAAAGCATTCCTCAACACTCCCACAACCACCGTCCTCCACTTTTCAATGCACCGGCACCTTGGCCCACCGTGATAATGACCACTCATCAAACTCCCTGTGTCTAGCCTCCTTCTTCACCAGCTCGAGCATGGCATCCCACTTTTTCTCCCCTTCATTTGAAATTATTGGCACTCCCACCTTTATCAAGATTTCCCCTCATACACCCGCCACACACACCTCATGTACAAGGTACAAGTCGCTTCCTTGATTGTTCCACCATTCCTAGCATGCTGCCTGCCTCACCCGAACACCAATGTTTTGCCCACTTATGGAGCACCTGTGTCTTGTAACTCCAAACCAGCCCTCGCCATGTGGTCCATCTTGTTTGTCACCATCAATCCACATGTCTCTATCACATCTACAATAAGGCTTTCTATCATTTCATATCATCCATTATAGCCTCCATTATTTCAGTTTGCATTGCTGTTAATCACTCCAATGTCTTTGCATAAACTTTCCCTTCTCTATTCTGGTTTTGCATCACTATAACTAACCTCTTTTGTTCTACCAATGCCTTTTATCCCATGCCATCAGGCCAAATCCTTACAAATTGGTTTTTTTTTTCCATCCGTTGTCCTAGAATTCCGTAATCACTTGCTCCCGAACTCTCATTACATGTGCAATGTTTCTTCCTTACCTGTCCTTTACCTCATCATCACACAATCTCAACACATTTACTTACCTCCTCTATGATCTTTCACTCTTACCATTTCAAGCATCAAATCCACTCCACCTCCCTCCACTCTTCCCTGTCACAATAACCTCCACAGTCCCCCAACCCAAACATCTCATCTTCACTTTCTCCCACAATTGTGCCTACATAGTAGTCGGCTTCAGTTGTACAGAGAGCCATATAGTGGGAGTGTTTGGAGTTCCATCTCATCACGCCTTTGCCAAGCATGAAACAATAGTCGAGGGTAGAGCGGTGGTTGTCAACATCATGAGCCCACGATGCATCACTGAAACCAACAAAGGTGAAGGGGCCGGAGCCATTGAGTAGAAAACACAACGCCCAAATCCAGTCACGTGCCAACCATGGCATACATGAGAGAACCCACTAAGGAGCCGTATGGGATTTGTTTGCCACCTCATGTTCAGATTCTGTGGAGGGTGAAAAGGCTCCAGTCAGGGCATGTTTTGCTGTCGTAGGTTTTGTCATTATTTTGCAAACCACCATGTTGAACCTGGCCAGAACGTGTGGTAGATATGGCACTTGGTGGAGCGTGATTATTAGCTTATTCCTGTCCTAGACAACATGGAAGCCCATGAAGAACTCAAGGGAGAGGCCCTTTATGGCTTGAAGGACCTCTCCCTGAGGTCCTTCAAGCCATGAAGGACCTCAGGAGAACTCAAGCTCCCTGAGGTCCTTCATGGCTAACTGTTGGTGCATCTCTCTATTGAAGTTCTCAAGATGAGCCGTTAACACCATCGCCAAGACCAAGTAATCCACGTACACCAACACCATGAGTAATTTTCCATCGAGGATTCGTACAAAAATGTTTGTGTCTATCTCACTGACGCGGAAGCCAGGTGCATGGAGTTTTTGCACAATCCTCCCACACCATGCACGCGGTGCCTGATTGAGGTTGTACAAGGCTTTGTGGAGACGCCAAACGTATCTGGGCTGCGAATCATCCTCAAACACTGGCAGTCGTAAAGTGCAGACTTCTTTGTCAAGCGGCACGTGAAGGAAAACAGGTGTGACATCCATTTGGTAAAGGTCCACGTTGAGTGTGGCTGCAATGATAGGCAGGGTGGTGAACGTTTCCACGCAAAAATGTCTCGTGATAGTCAACACCATGCTCTTGGAAAAACCCTTGGACAACCTTGTAACACTCAATCCTCCCATTTGCAACATGCTTGAGTGCGTAAACCCATTTTCACCCGACTGCCTTGTGACCTTGTGGCAGCAGAACAAGCATGTAGTTCTGAGTGGATTTGAGGGCTCACATCTATGTTTGAATTACTTCCTCCTACCAGTCCGCATGCTCACACAATCATGCGGCTTGCAAAGTCTAAGGGACCACCTCGACACCAACAAACATGGCTTGATCATGTGGTTGATGGTCAACGATTGGCGCCAGGCCCCTTACACGTAAGACAAATCTGACAGGTTGAGGTTTGTCCTGTTTGGCTTCTGCTGCCCCCCCCCCCTCTTTTGTCTCTTGCACTGTTGAGCTGGGTTTGCCAACACTTTCAGGCGTGGCATGGTCAAAGGGTTGGCTGGTCGCTGAAGTGATTTCTACTGGTTGCAGTCCTTGTCCTTCATCTTCTGCTTCAGTCACTCTAGGAGAGGCTTCAGAAGGTGGTGTACTTGCTACTTCGTTGTGAAAGCAACCACTTCTGCTCTCTCCATCATCATTTTTAGTACTAGTAGACGTGGGTGTTGCTGATTCCACCTCTGTTGATGGTGCTGGAGCTTGGTGTTGGAGAATGATGAGGTTACTTGGAGGTTGATGTTTTGAAACTAGAAGATCATAGAAATCCTCGTCAAATTTTGCCTGTTGTGTGATGTTGGACTTGTTTACCACAACATTGAATAGCCCTTAAGCCTTGGTCCCGGGCTAAATGCATCACACACTCCACGGGGCAAGCTTCGACGTGCTCATGCTCTCTGGAGCCCTGACAAAAGCGAGGCACCCAAATACCTTGGCCATTGTCAGATCTAGAGAACTGTTGCTCCATAAATTAAATGGTTTCTATCCTCGAAGTACTTGTGAGGCGCACCTATTCCTCACATACACCCCATGCATCAATTCCTCCCTCACCCATTCCAGTGGCAACACCCACTCATGGAGCATGCAACGAACCATTTGAA
Organism: Penium margaritaceum; assembly: GCA_023375785.1. Taxonomy (NCBI): domain Eukaryota; kingdom Viridiplantae; phylum Streptophyta; class Zygnematophyceae; order Desmidiales; family Peniaceae; genus Penium; species Penium margaritaceum. Next base: position 19,599 of record SZWC01027558.1, on the reverse strand, counting down.
AAAAGGTCATGTTGGTAAGTTCAACCACCCCATTATGTTGAGGGGTGTAGGGGGGCAAAAATTGATGGAGAATGCCTCAGTTGCTGAGGAAGGTCTTCATCCTCTTGACATCTTCACAGACTCGCCACCCCATCCGTGCGAATGGCCTGAAGAGGCCATCCAAACTGGGTCTAGAATTCGGCAGTGAACTCCTTGAAGTACTGGAAGACATCAGCCTTGGTCTTGAGAATGAAAGCTCTCACATGCCATGAGAAATCATACATGATCATGAGAGCATACTAGTTGTCCCCTTTGGATGGGTTACGGAATGGACCGGCTACATCCATGTGGATGACTTGGAGTGGCCAGCTTGATTGTGTATTGCTCTTCAGCAAAGGCATGTAATGTTGCTTGCCCACAAGTCAAGAATGGCATGGGTTTGCATGAGTGCTCATCTCTTTTACCTACATCCTTGTGGTTGCTCGTACAGGGTGAAGGACGGCTTTTTGGTGAAGATGACTGAGTTGACGGTGCCAAAGAACTTATTTTTCCTGTGCGGGAGTTGCTTGAGGGAGGACACTATCTTTAGCACAAGGTTGGACAGCACCGGCAGATTGATTCAGTCCCACAGTGTCAACACTATCAACTAGACAACTAGGTGGGGTCTCGGGCTGTTCCTTTCCACTGGATGTTACATGTGGACTAGTGTTTGGAGGATCCAATATTCACAGGTTCTTGTCATGTGTTCTGGTTGTAACAACCCGATATTTCTTGTTCCAAATGGTGAATGGTATACTCCTCGTCATCAAGGACAGAGGCTGAGATGAGGTTGTGTGTACTCTCGGGTACACGAAGTGTACCATACGAGGTTTTTAGGTGTACTCCTCTATTGCCTTGAATTGTCGCACTGATGCTTGGGGGTGAAGCCAGGAGATTCTATATCTTTCCTTGAAGATGCATCCAACTCGTACGTTGAGAACGCATCAAGAGACAGTGAGATGTGTGATGTGCATCCGGTGTCCAGCACATCTTTCTTCTCCTTGGCAGACGAGGGAGTTGGAATTGCACCAATGTCAGCCGTGGAACCAAAACATTCATCGAATATCTCTTCCACAACATTGGATTTGCTATCGGAGTTGGACAACAGTTCACCCTTTGAGAAATGGGGTGCGCACTTGTCATTTCCATGAGTATTGTGCCACTCAGCTTCACACTTACGGAAACACTTATCACTTGTGTGCCCTTTGATGTTGTAAAAGGAACACTTGGCCCTTGGCCCCATTGTTTTGGAGCCTTTCCCCTTGCTGGAGATGACCACGCTTGAACCCTGAGGAGCTATGCAGGTGGGTTTGCCTCCACAAAAGTTGGAGGCAACAAAGTCAAATGCTTCCTCTTTGCAGTTTATTTCCTTCTCGTCTTCCATAAGGTTTCCTGCAACATACTTGAAAGTGAGATGGTCTTTCTTGAGATGGCGCAGGATGAGCTTGAAGACATCCCACTCGGATGGCAGGCCACTGAGCATGCTGAGAGTGAAGAATACCGTAGCGTTTTCCATATTCGCCTCATTTTTCAAATCCAATTTGATTCCTGTATTGTTGAATGGAAGTTTGGTGACCTTTTGTTAGAGTGTTGTTTCAATCATGGACTGGTTTGTTTATTTGGTAAGTGAAAAATTGAACAAAAGGTCCCACTCGGCTCCAGCGACTGGCGCGCAGTCCGATGCTTTGACTGTGCGCCTGCCGTTGGACTTCGAGGCGAGCTTTGCTAGTCGCAATGCTAACCTCATCCAGGCAAACGTCGCGACTTGCAAAGCTTGCCACGTTGCCAATTCCACGTGGCAAGCGGTCGAAGATCCGTTCCCCGTCAGGAGCGGATCCTGGACTGCAATTCCCCCCAACACACATTGTGTTGAATGACCATTTTTTAGGGCACCAGATAGTTGAAAGTTTAGAATTGTTTTAGGCGAATATGGAAAACACTAAGGTACTTCAACTTTGTTACTCTCATCGCCATGGATGGCCGTGAGTTTGGCATGAATGCTCTCAATGCGGTTGATGTAGGCAACCATGCCTTGTTGGTAGGTATAGCGCAGGTTGAAGATGCGGCCAAGGAGGTCAAATCTGCCATCAGAATAATTCTTTTTGTGTGCTGCTTTGACCTTGTTTTGCATAGCTTTTGTTGAAACGCAGTTGTTGCATATGTCCGCCTACTTGGAATCAAGAGTTCTGTCTATCAGAAACATAGGAGTATCTAAAAGTCCATGCTCAAAGACCCATGGGATGCGTATCCTTAACGCCTTTATGCAAGTGTGGAAACCCTACGTGTTGTAGAGGCTAGGAAGAGGCAAGCATAAATGTGTCTTGTGAGTAAAAACATCTATGATATATACAACATGTTATTGTCTGTGCACCCAAACCTGGTGTACTTCCAAGTTATCTTTGACGTCTTACATTCACAGTTTCATGAATTGAGGTTGCTACCTACATGACGACCAAGGAATTTGCATAATTCCATATGAAGGCTAAGAGATTGGTCATTCGTGGTACTAGCAAAGAGGACACGTGGAAATGATAGGTTCTCGAGGGATGGCCAAAAGAAACCTTTTACCCACTTGGGAGATGGAAACCTCAACCAGGAGGTTTGCTGATCACCATACACTTAGAAGGCGACATGTCACAACATTCCATGTGGAAGTCCCGCATGTCACCTAAAAAAGCAATAGACAAACATATGAGACATGTTGTTCGATTTATGAAACGGATCATATGATGTCCTCTTCCATACAAGGACATCATGTAAGAGGATGCGCAAAACCACAAAATGTTAAGATAACGAGTTATTCAAATTGGGCATGAGAATAATCTCCTCGTGACTTGGTCCACCTGTCCTTCTACGTACACTTCTCATTTGCATGAATTCATCTAAAAGTGCATTGTAGTATGTGCATGTATTGTAACTGATACAAACACTCCCCAAATGTTGTAGAAACCGGCCACAGTCTATGCATCATAACGTTTCATATATTTTTTGGTGAGGACATTAGATTCTCCTTGACTATAGATTTGCAATGCAATTTTTTTTTGCACTAGATGATATAGGGAGAACCTCTTGCTCAATTGTTCCTCGAAGTTCACATACAAAGACAAAGTGGCAAAAAACACCATTTCAACTGTGACCTTTGATGAAAACATTGGGTTGTTGAATGATGTAGTACGTGGAGACAATAAGGACAGTACATGAACATACATGAGCACTTTCCTCAATTAGTGAATTCACACATAGGTCTGAACCTCTCACTTGGAATGTATTTTGAGCGTTTTAAAGCTATATTTTGGAAAAAGGTCAAACAATGTGGTGGTTTGATGTGCGGACCAAAGTTCCACAGTGGTAATTATTTCTTTCTCCACTAGTGCCATTCCTTAGTCTGAATTTGACCCATGTTCTGGACAAAGATCAAACAATTTACTTGAACTTTCTTAGCCAAAAATATGCTATAATCATTAGAGGCGAGTAACAAGTAGAGGGTTAGTGCTTGTATTAGCCAAACAAAGATATAGAATATCCATAGTTACCACTGTTGATGTGGATTCAAAGGGAAACATAGCTCAGTGAGTTCATATACCCATCTTCCAAATCCTAGGAATCCTCCAGGAATGGTTTCATCCATTCATGTCATATTCCCCCACAAGAACTGGACCTATCTTACTTAGGTATCCACAAAAAATGTCCCATCTCAACACCTCTCTCTCTCTCCCTCTCTCTCTCTCTATCTCTCTCTCTCTTTCCCTCTCCCTCTCTCTCTCTTGCTCCCTCTATCTCTCCCTCTCTTTCTCCATGTCTCTCTCTATCCCCCTCCCACCCCCCCCTCTCTTTATCTCTTCCCTATTAACAAAACTGGCCTTGGGTTGGGTTGGCACAAGGGGGTAGACTTGGTGTGGGTTAGTCCTAACGTGCAGGCACGTGATGTATAATACTTTTGGTTCCCAGTTAACCACTGGATGTGGCCTAGAGTAACCACAGGTGGCACAGGTGGCCAAGAGTAACCACATGTGTCTAAGGTGGAGCCACAAGTGGCCAGGAGTAACCACACGTAACTAAGGTAGAACCACAAGTGGCCAAGAGTGGCCAGGATTGACCAGGAGTGGCCAGGAGTGGCCACGAGTGACCAAGAGTGGCCAGGAGTGGCCAGGAGTGGCCAAGAGTGGCTAGAGGAGGCCAAGAGTACCCAGAGGTAGCCTGAGGTAGCCTGAGATGGCCATAGATGACAAGAGATTGTCACAGGGTACCTACCATCCAAGTAAGATGCCAGGAGACCTGCCATAGGACCAGCTAGGACAATCTTTGGTCCTTAGCAATTCTTTCTAGAGAATATCAAGAGATGTGATACGGTTCAATGGAAATTTCAACATCAACAGTGCTAGGTGTGGAA
>SZWC01027557.1:0-20946 GCA_023375785.1 Penium margaritaceum | reverse complement strand
TCCCTAGTCTAGCACCACCCTCACGTGGTTCGTCACTCCTGACTCAACTAAGCATTAACCTGAACCATCTCCGACCCAAGTACAAGAACTTCCCTGGAATTCACTATAACATCATCACCAAACACCATCATTGACGAGGATTCAAGAATGGTGGTGGTAGGACTCTCCTCAAAGTGGCAATGACAGTGCCCTCTTGAAAACTTTAGCACAAAGAAAATTCCAAATGGAATCTCTGAACCTCACACCAAACTTCTCTTATTCTTGGTAGTATTTTGAGAGAGAAGGAACATCATTATCCACTTGGAATTTCAATCACTTTGAATCATGCTCTAACTTCAGCCATCTTCATGTAAAATTCCATATCAAGACTGAAGCGTTGGAAAACCAATGGTGACTGGAAACTTGTTTTGTTTAATATCAAGAAATTTAGTATATTGCATCCCTTTCTGATACAACACATTATCTCGGACTTATTCGATCATCCCTTGTTTCCCATGGAACCACTCTCCCATGTTAGCAATGACCTTGTGGAAGCTAGCATGTTTAAATATTTCATAATACGCTAATCAACGAATGAGCTCTTCCACCCAATCATCAACGATTGCAGACTCTTTTGCATCATTTGAAAAATCATTGTTTAGGCTACAACCAAGTACTACATATTAACCATTCTCTCTTGTGAAGAGGTGCACCTCGTCCTCATTTTTAAGTCACAAGATGTGTCACATAAGATTCCAAAGAGTCCTCTACTCCTTAAAAATATTGGATCTCTTAGTAATGATTTTTTGTCTTGGTTTGAACCACCTTTGCAATGGTTCCGTGGTCTACCCAATGTTTGAACTTATCATGAATCTCTTCTCTTAAATGAAACCTAGCACCCGCATTTGGCTAGTACAAAGAAGATTTTGCACTATATTTTTGTCTTGTTTTGTTGTGTTTACAAAGGAAGTTCATGTTCTCCATGTTCAACTAGAACAATTGTGCACACTCTATCTAATTTTTTGTGTTGAGACCCTTGCCGTTGAGTTTCCTATCTGTTATTTCTCTTGGTATGACCCTCCTCTACCTTGGACTGTGGCAATCTACCTCCCATCTACTGAATAACATCCTTCATTACTAAACAAGTCCTTACTTTCAGCTTTGTACCTCTACTCTCTTCACATTCCTATCCTCTTGCATGTTTTGCTGCTTCTTGTTGCTTTTTCCACTGAGTTTACCATACATAGATGTATTTTGCCAACTTCTTTTATGGATTCTTTCAAATATGTCCTTTATACATTCCAGCAAGATGACAGTATTGTGTGCATCACTCTTTAGGCAACTTGATCCTAGGTACTAGTGGCCAAGCCTACAAAACTGTCGCTTATAGGATAGTTGTTTTGTAATATGGAAAACTTGGAGCTGCTGATGTGCAATGACGTGCAAACTTGGACGACAATGGGTGAAAGGCTTTTGTGATGCATCTACTCTACTTTTTGGCAAAGGCTTTGACAATGCCGATTGGATAAATTAACCACCCAAATTTCTTCCAGGTTGAGAGAGTACTAGAAAAGCGGCAAAGGATGAACTATGGCTGTGTATGTGAGGGTGTGTGCTCTTGGAACATTAGACCATTCTAAAGTGCACAAAAGCCCAAGAAAGGAATTCTTAGTGAGGGCGGTTTTCTTACAAGGATCTCAATACAAGAGTGAAGTGTACATTGGATACAAAGCCAAGAGTCACCTTATTGAGGTCTTGTGGAGGACAGGTGCCCATTGAGGCCTAGAAAACAAATCATGTTCCAGAGTTGTGACCAATAGGAAATCACTGGGCAGATGGATATGTCTTGGAGAAACAAAATTGTTTTGCAATCCCAATGTTGTGAGAAAACAATAAATGATTTTCATCACATCAATGTATCCTGAAAGAACCAGAAACGTTATGACTATTATTCATTGCAACTCTTGGTGCCCTACCACAATCTTAGTGCAGTGTCAAAAAGCGTGCCTGGGCAAGGTAAAATCGTACGAGGTGGAAGGGCCCTCATGTGTGGCCAAAATCATGGACGTGAGTGCAAACATTACTAGGATAACACCTCCAAATGTGAATTCACGTTGATGAAGCCAAAATAGGCTTTTCATGATGAAATGTACAAGCTGTGGTAATGTTGGAATGTCAAACATGCATGGATAGAACAAAAGCAATGTTTGAAGAAAATCAAACCACATTTCCAACAAAAGAGCATCAAACCTGCCAATCAGAAGGAAACTTCATGTGTTCCCAATGATGATACGCATGGGATGAAGAAAATTATCACTACTTATTCATCTAATCCTATGCACGTCCCATTTGGGTGGAAACTTGAAGGAATACTGGAACGTGGTGACACGACAATTCCAACATCACGTTCGACAACATAACCGTGATGTTCTTTACTTTAATGAAGTACATTAAAAATGACTTATATTCAAGGTAGTTATCTTGAGCTTTGATTGTGTTCTAATGATTTTAAGTTTACATGCTCATTGGTGTTGTCTATCATTTGTGGAAGTTTTATCCCTAGTTCATTACATGGTCAGTTGGACTCCATCATAAAAAAGATTGCCCTTGGCACACGCTTCAGGAAGCATCTATCAAGAGACGGACGTGATGAAATGTTGAAATCATCCAAATTTCATTGTTTTTTTTAACTGGTGGTTAGATCCCAACAATCTTTTTCTTTTCCAGAAATATGTTGTGTCCCATTTATTCACCCAAAGCACTTTGCTATCTACCAATCATTCTTCATTTCGTTCCATCACCCTATTGACCGCAAATCTTTATGCAATCTACAAAAGTTTTTCCTTAAAAACCGAGGTATGGTTAATCAAGGTCTTTTTGTACACTATTAGATGGGTGTATAGGTACCTATGTCAGAAGGTAGTTTCCCAAAAGGTTGCGAGGGTTCTAACAGTTTTTTTGCATACAAGACCATTTTAGGTATGCTAAGAATTGCTAGACACACCTAGTCCGCGTACATCTATTTACGTAACAACTACATCTACAACCGTATCCATTTTCCACGTTCTAGAACATTTATGTTTCTGATATCTTCTCCATCGGATGAGGCCCCCCCTTTCTCGGATTGCATATGGCGAGTGTATGAGGGAGTGTATGTGGTGGAAGTCCCAAGACGTACACTTGTAAGCCGGACAGTGCCAATTGCACTGATTACGGCTTGTGGTTTCCTTCAATGTACAAAATGATAAACCCAAGAACGTAGTCGATCCATCAAGAATTCATGAAGATACGCCCGGCCAAAGGTTAGACCGGCCGAGGGGAAAAAGGTGACGGGAAATCGTCCCCAAAGACCAAGGCTCAACCCTCGAAAGACCCAACAAGGCCGAAGCGCGCCTTGGGGCCTGGATAGTTAATGATTCAATGATCATTGAGGGCCAAGGGCGCTTTGGAATGGTGCCCCGATGTGTTTTTTCCAGAAATGGTGCTTTGGGCGGTCGTCACCGCCGCTAGTAGTGCTGCCAGCGGCAGATTGACTTGGTTCACGGAAACAGCAATTTCTCGGCCGTTCCTCCACGGAATGGTACAATTCTTGGTGCGTTAGAAAGCTGGGAAGGTGAGATACGTGATGCTAAGGCAATAACGCTCATCCCTGGTCTGTATGGGGCCGCACATGGCTCGGCGACCTTGGGTCGCCTAGGATGTGTCATCATGTACATATAGTCTTGTATGTTGACACTCGAATAACAAGTACAGTTTACTCCCACTGTGCCACACGTGTTCTCGTGCTCCCCCAAGATGACCCTACGCTTCCGCAAACCCGGGAAGGTGTGCACTGGCCTCCCCTTGGTCGCTGTTGCCGCCGGTTGCTGCTTACACCATCCGGTTGAGGCTAGCACACCGCACCCGGTTCACAACACTAGTGTATGTTTCGCGACTTCCGGGAAACTCTCCCAAAAGAGTTCATTAATGTATTTTTTTCATACCCCTTCACATACACCACCTCCTGCACTCGCCTCATACACCTTCCCGTATTGGGGGGGGGGGAGACGGATCCGTCGACATCGCTCGGTCCATCCCCCCCTCCCCTGGATTATACATGGTGAGTGTATGAGCGAGTGTATGTGGTGGAATTTGCAAGATGTACACTAGTGTACAGCTTGCAAATTCCAAGAAACTTTCTCACAAGAATTCATTAGTGTATTTGTTTTGTAACCCCCCATATACACGGCCTCATATACTCGCCTCATACAATTTCTTGTATTTGGGGGGGCGGGAGACTGATTCGTCGACATCGCTCGGTGCATCCCCCTCCCCCTCCTAGATTGTACATGGTGAGTGTATGAGTAAGTGTATGTGGTGGAAGTCGAGAGACGTACACTAGTGTACGTCTTGCGACTTCCCCACATACACTCCCTCATACACTCGCCATATGCAATCCAGGGATGGGGGGACTGATCCGTTGATGAACTCTTGTGAGAGAGTTTCCTACAAGACGCGAGACGTACACTAGTGTACGTCTTGCGACTTCCCCACATACACTCCCTCATACACTCGCCATATGCAATCCAGGGATGGGGGGACTGATCCGTTGATGAACTCTTGTGAGAGAGTTTCCTACAAGACGCGAGACGTACACTAGTGTACGTCTTGCGACTTCCCCACATACACTCCCTCATACACTCGCCATATGCAATCCAGGGATGGGGGGACTGATCCGTTGATGAACTCTTGTGAGAGAGTTTCCTACAAGACGCGAGACGTACACTAGTGTACGTCTTGCGACTTCCCCACATACACTCCCTCATACACTCGCCATATGCAATCCAGGGATGGGGGGACTGATCCGTTGATGAACTCTTGTGAGAGAGTTTCCTACAAGACGCGAGACGTACACTAGTGTACATCTTGCGACTTCCGGGAAACTCTCTCACAAGAGTTCATCAACGGATCAGTCTCCCCCCGGATTGTATATGGTGAGTGTATTAGGAAGTGTATGTGGTGGAATTCAAGAGAAGTACACTAGTGTACGTCTCGCGTCTTGTAGGAAACTCTCTCACAAGAGTTCATTACTGTATTTTTTGCGTATCCCCACACATACACTGCCTCATATTCTCGCCTCATACACTTTCTCATATTGGGAGGGGGGAGGAGTCTGATCCGTCGACATCGCTCAGTCCATCCCCTCCCCTCCCCCAGATTGTATATGGTGTGTGTTTGACTGAGTGTATGTGTGGGAATTCGCGAGACGTACACTAGTGTACGTCTTGCAACTTCCAAGAAACTCTTTCACAAGAGTCCATTAGTGTATTTTTTTGTACCCCCCCCCAAATACACCGCCTCATACACTTTCCTGCGTTGGGGAGAGGGGAGACTGATCCATCGACATCGCTCGGTCCATCGACCCCCCCCCCTGGGATTTTATATGGTGAGTGTATGAGCGAGTGTATGTGGTGGGAGTCGCGAGACGTACACTAGTGTACGTCTTGCAACTTCCAAGAAACTCTTTCACAAGAGTCCATTAGTGTATTTTTTTGTACCCCCCCCCAAATACACCGCCTCATACACTTTCCTGCGTTGGGGAGAGGGGAGACTGATCCATCGACATCGCTCGGTCCATCGACCCCCCCCCCTGGGATTTTATATGGTGAGTGTATGAGCGAGTGTATGTGGTGGGAGTCGCGAGACGTACACTAGTGTACGTCTTGCAACTTCCAAGAAACTCTTTCACAAGAGTCCATTAGTGTATTTTTTTGTACCCCCCCCCAAATACACCGCCTCATACACTTTCCTGCGTTGGGGAGAGGGGAGACTGATCCATCGACATCGCTCGGTCCATCGACCCCCCCCCCTGGGATTTTATATGGTGAGTGTATGAGCGAGTGTATGTGGTGGGAGTCGCGAGACGTACACTAGTGTACGTCTTGCAACTTCCAAGAAACTCTTTCACAAGAGTCCATTAGTGTATTTTTTTGTACCCCCCCCCAAATACACCGCCTCATACACTTTCCTGCGTTGGGGAGAGGGGAGACTGATCCATCGACATCGCTCGGTCCATCGACCCCCCCCCCTGGGATTTTATATGGTGAGTGTATGAGCGAGTGTATGTGGTGGGAGTCGCGAGACGTACACTAGTGTACGTCTTGCAACTTCCAAGAAACTCTTTCACAAGAGTCCATTAGTGTATTTTTTTGTACCCCCCCCCAAATACACCGCCTCATACACTTTCCTGCGTTGGGGAGAGGGGAGACTGATCCATCGACATCGCTCGGTCCATCGACCCCCCCCCCTGGGATTTTATATGGTGAGTGTATGAGCGAGTGTATGTGGTGGGAGTCGCGAGACGTACACTAGTGTACGTCTTGCAACTTCCAAGAAACTCTTTCACAAGAGTCCATTAGTGTATTTTTTTGTACCCCCCCCCAAATACACCGCCTCATACACTTTCCTGCGTTGGGGAGAGGGGAGACTGATCCATCGACATCGCTCGGTCCATCGACCCCCCCCCCTGGGATTTTATATGGTGAGTGTATGAGCGAGTGTATGTGGTGGGAGTCGCGAGACGTACACTAGTGTACGTCTCGCGACTTCCGGAAAATGCTCTCACAAGAGTTCATTAGTGTATTTTTCTAGTACCCCCCCACATTCACCACCTCATACACTCGCCTCATACACTTTCCTGTATTGGGGGGGGGGGAGAGACTGATTTGTCAAAATCTCTCAGTCCATCCCCCCCCCCCGGGATCGTATATGGTGAGTGTACGAGTGAGTGTATGTGGTGGAAGTCGCAAGACGTACACTAGTGTACATCTTGCGACTTCCAGGAAACTTTCTTACAAGAGTTCATCGACGCATCAGTCTCCCCTCCCTCCCGGATTGCATATGGCGAGTATATGAGGGATTATATGTGGTGGAAGTTGCGAGACGTACACTGGTGTACGTCTTGCGACTTCTGGGAAGCTCTATCAGAAGAGTTCATTGACGGATCAGTCTCCCCCCTCCCCCCAGATTGCATATGGCGAGTGCAAGAGGGAGTGTATGTGGTGGAAGTTGCCAGACATACACTAGTGTATGTCTCGTGACTTCCGGGAAACTTTCTCACAAGAGTTCATTAGTTTATTTTTTCTTACCCCCCTACATAAATTGCCTCATACACTTGCCTCATACACTTTCCCGTATTGATGAAGGGGAGAGACTGATCCGTCAACATCACTCAGTCCATATCCCCCCCCCCGGATTGTACATGGTGAGTGTAAGAGTGAGTGTATGTGGTGGAATTTGTGAGACGTACACTAGTGTACATCTCACGACTTCAGGGAATCTCTCTCACAAGAGTTCATTAGTGTATTATTTTTGTAACCCCCCACATACACCGCCTCATACACTTGCCTCATACACTTTCCCATATCGGGGAGGGGTGGAGACTGATCCGTCGACATCTCTTGGTCCATCCCCCCTGGATTTTATATCGTGAGTGTATGTGGTGGAAGCCGTGAGACGTACACTAGTGTACGTCTCGCGACTTCCGGGAAGCTCTCTCACAAGAGTTCATCAGTGTATTTTTTTCGTACCCTCCTACATACACTGCCTCATACACTTTCCCGTATTGGGGGGGGGGGACTAATCCGTCGACATCGCTCGGTCCATCCCGCCTCCTGGATTGTATATGGTGAGAGTATGAATGAGTGTATGTGGTGGAAGTCACGAAACGTACACTAGTGTACGACTCGCAACTTCTGAGAAACTCTCTCACAAGACTTCATTAGTGTATTTTTTCGTATCCCCCCTCATAAACAGCCTCATACACTTGCCTCATACAATTTCCCGTGTTGGAGGGGAGGGAGACTGATCCGTCAACATGGCTCAGTCCACCCCCCCCCCTCCCCATGATTGTGTGTGGTGAGTTATTAGTGTGTGTATGTGGTGGAAGTCTCGAGACGTACACTAGTGTACGTCTTGCGACTTCCAGGAAACTCTCTCACAAGAGTTCATTAACTGATCAGTTCCCCCCCCCCCGGATTGCACATGGCAAGTGTATGGGGGAGTGTATGTGTGTGAAGTCACAAGAAGTACACTAGTGTACTCCTCACAACTTCAAGGAAACTCTCTCACAAGAGTTCATTAGTGTATTTTTTTCATACCGCCCCCCCACATACACCGCCTCATACAGTCACCTCATACACTTTCCCGCATTGGGGGGGGGGAGACTGATGCGTCGACATCGGTCGGTCCATCCCCCCCCACCCCCCGGGATTGTGTATGGTGAGTGTATGAGTGAGTGTATGTGGTGGAAGTCGCGAGACGTACACTAGTGTACGTCTCGCGACTTCTGGGAAGCTCTCTCACAAGAGTTCATTGACGGATCCGTCTGCCCCCACCCCCTGCCCGGATTGTATATGGAGAGTGTATAATGGAGTGTATGTAATGGAAGTTGCCAAACATACACAAGAGTACGTCTCATGACTTTCGGGATTCTCTCTCAGAAGAGTTCATTAGTGTGATCTTTTGTACCTCCTCACGTACACCGCCTCATACACTTGCCTCATACACTTTCCCGTATTGGGGGGGAGAGACTGATCCGACAACATCGCTCGGTCCATCTCCCCCACCCCCTAGATTGTAAATGGTGAGTTTATGAGTGAGTGTATTTAGTGGAAATCGCGAGACATACACTAGTGTAAATTTCGCGACTTGCAGGAAACTTTCTCACAAGAGTTCATTAGTGAATTTGTTTTGTACCCCCCCACATACCTGCCTCATACACTCGCCTCATACACTTTCCTTAATTTGGGGAAGGGATTAATCCGTCGACACTGCTCGGTTCATTCCTCCCCCCCCTCTATTTGTCTATGGTGAGTGTATGAGTGTATATGTGGTGGAAGTTGTGAGACGTACACTAGTTTATGTCTTGCAACTGTCAGGAAACTCTCTCACAAGAGTCTATTAGTGTAATTTTTTTGTACCCCACCACATACATCGCCTCATACACTCGCCTCATACACTTTACCAAATGGGGGGGGGAGACTGATCCATGGACATCGTTTGGTCCACCTCCCCCCCCCGGGATTGTACATGGTGAGTGTATGAGTGAGTGTATGTGGTGGAAGTCGCGAATGTACACTAGTGTATGTCTTGCGACTTCCAAGAAACTCTCCCAGGAGAGTAAACTAATGTGTTTTTGGTATTGGAAATTGATGAAAAAAGACCCTGGTGGTCAACACAACTCGATCCATGGTGCGTAAAGACAAATGGACAGTGATAGGTAAGTAAAGGTTGAACAAAAATGACAAGGTAGGAAAGTAGGCACATAATTGGTCACTTAATCTTTCACTATCTGTTTTTATTACATTGAAGGAAATATTGGAAACACAGTTGTTTGTAGGAGATAGAAAACTGTTGAAGGGAAACTTCCATGAATGTTCTTAGGATGTCCACATAGCATGTACACTGTAAAATGAGTGTAAAATTCACAGGTGATTGGTCAAAAATGANTGGTTGCATTTTCATAATAAACCCTTTACCAAAGTGCTCGCAGACCTTGCTGCAACATGCCGTGTACCAATTTCCTCATTTTTGTGAAAAACAAGTCCATCTTTTGTTATTACCTCCCCGTAGATGCTCAATCATAATTTGACAAGGAAAATCAACTACGAATTGTTCATGGACACTAAAGCCTAAACTGTTTGAGCAAAAATAATCAAACTAAACTCAAGGACGTCATAGTTGTTAAGAAAAAGTCAAGGACTGTGTTGAAGCATTGAGGGGCAGTATCTCGATGGAGATGTTCACCATTTTGCGGTTAATGTTACTTCTAGACATAAAATGATATTGCAATTTCACTTGACGTGCTTTGAATAACTGGTTTCACGGGGATTTTCTTTGTAGGTATTGATTCGCAACTGAAAGACATCGCAAGAAAATCCTATGATACTGCCAATTTCACATCGTGCAACTGAGCTTTGCTCTATGATATTGAAAGCTATTAACATCATGCGAAACTATGCTTTCAACACCCCACTTCTTCACAAAGGTTCCTAATATTTAATAATACCATGGAATCTACTAGCTAGGAGTGAATCAAGAGGTACTTGATGAGTGCCTGTTCATTAAGAAATTTTTGGTAATGATCAAAACATATAAAAAATGCATGGTTCCATTTCTCCAATTGAACCAGCAACATTTACAAAAGTTNTAACACGGTTCTGCATAGGCATATAAGAAGATCTTGGTAGTTACAAACATGTAATTTGTCTTTGTCTCAATACCAAAATCATTGTAATTAGTTACGCATGTTATAATTGCATTAATGTAGTTAACTATAGCTTTGTCTCAATGCCAAAATCATTGGAGCATCTCAATGCAGCGACACTTTCCCTTACAGAGCACGAGAACTCCCACTTGCCATCAATTCAAAAGATGTTTACCAGACAAGTTGGACATTATGATTGTCTTTGATTCCATTGCAGAAGCAAGCATCTTGCGCCAATGGTCATGTCTTTATGGAATGTTTAGTAATAGTTAAGATGTTTTGAATTGGAATGGATGGTATTGATTGATGTTGCATGTGTTCCCCATCTCAATTCATATCGCTATTCATGTCATCAAACGACCTCAATGGTTTGTAAAGAGAACCCAATTCCCAAAAAAGCACGGCATCAAACCCTTTACAAACAAATGTTGTGGTTCCTAAAAGTCAAGCAAGTTCCATATCATCACTGGATTAGGGCAAGTAGTGTGAGTGATGGATTCAAACTTGCACTTCTGAAAGGCATCAAAAGAAAAAACGACAACACAAAAAAGTTGAAACAAGTACCAAGTCATCCGATGAAACCTCCTGACATTCGATTTTAAGAAAAATCCAAAAATTACGCCAACGCCACCAACATAGCACTTCACTTACTATCGGTTTATGTGTGTGGAACGATCATGAGATAATTGACGAGAAGTTTGGCAAGCCATGGAGCATCTCATTCAGTGTTAAAGTATCCACATGGTTTTGAAATACGTTTGTGCATTGCCTTATCAACAAAAGAAAACATAGGTTCCGTAGGTTGTACATAAGTTGCAACATTGCGGCCATAACCACGGCTCTTTGATCAAAGCCACTATGCCGATGCATTGCAATGAAGCAAAGATACTTTCTTCCAAGTTAAAGGCAGTTTGAAATAGGGGTGGTGTTTTCAATTGTGTTCAAGTATCACGATTTTGGCAAAAGCAACTTGTACAGAAGAAGGGAGGAACCTGTCTTCTTAGATTTATATCATTCAAAAGAAAAACAAAAAAATCATTGAGCTAACGCCAAAGACCGATGTGTTTATGCAGTTTATTTCAAATATTTCATGGCCCGTGTCTACATGATTCTTAGAGGTTGGTCAAATATTTTCAAAAAACCTGCATGAGCTTATGGAATGCCAACAGACTTTTGTCAAGGACGGGAAATTAGAAAAGCATAAAGAAATTGAGGATTTTGTAATGAATATATAACAACAATCTACATGGAACAAGGTTTTGGGCGATGTTAGAAAAGCGGCACAGTTCACCCTAAAACAATGTTGCAATTGCTAAACATTGCAAACCTTGCATGCTGATTTTACTTAGCATTTCCATTGTAACGAGATGAAAACACTTTACATGTCTCCACGAACATGAGATCGTGAGCATAGTATGGACTGCCAGCCCGAGTGGATTCAAGCAGCATCATCTCATGCATATCGGAGATTCATCGTCCATGTATTCGGGTGTTGCCAGAAACGGCCAAATAGTTTTTATATGGCCTTGCAAAAGTGGAAATTGAGGCCGTCAAAGTGTGTGAGTGCTTGAAAAGGTGAAAGTAAGCATCACATAATAGACTTCTAGTTTGTGACTGGCTCACGACATCAAGAGCCCAATTTGTCTCCATCTTTCTTCAACTATTTTATTCAAGTTCCTCTCGATTCAGGTTTCTAAATATTCTCTACAAACTTATAAGTGCCTCAAACTATGAAAAAAATAGTTCGTGATGTGGCAAAACTTTAAATTTTCATGCATTTTTTAAACAAATAGTGTGGATTGTCCAATCTAATACGATGTTTTCTTCATCAAGGAGAGTTGTTTATATTTGAAAATTCTTGTTTTTGTGTTTGTGCATCGAGGCGCTTCGACCTTTGGGACAATTTGCACACGTTCTCATTCCTAATGCGTTGCAAAGACACTGACACGTGGTGAATATGAGACGTAGATGTTCAAGTTCAAGTCCAAAAAGAAACGCAAAATCCTTCTAAAAAATTCAATTAGTCACTTAAAAGACTCCAAACTGCACTAAAATAGGTTAAACTGTTCAGTTTAGGATAAATCGACCTCAGGCATGGCTTTACAAGATGTCCTAACGCGAGGAACCGCATTCCCAGATCCATCAAAAAGGGAGCCTGGATTGGGGCGGTGACCAACGCGAGGGCCCATAAAAAACCTTCGCGAATCAAATTTCCCGACTGTTTAAACCGTTGGTGACTCCTCTCCGTGACAAGGACTCAGCCTGTTGCATGGGTCTGTAGTTCAACAAGGGAGTCATGTAGTCGGTGAGCACCAACTTGATGATGTGCTTTAACAAGGAAAACCAACGTGAGAAAGGAAGTTTGAGGTTGAACAAGGTTGAATCAAGGTTGAAGGAAGAGAGATTTTGAGTGATGACTCGACCCTGGCTGTGGTTGGTGAAGGGCTTGCAACAACACTAGACTTTGCCAGATCAAGATTTTGACAAGCAGGATCCATTCAAAGGGCATTCTCGTCACTTAGATGAAACAACATGGCTGCATGGCTGATGAGATTGGCCGACGAGGCCCATTCGTTGACGATGCGGTGAAAGAATCTACCTCATGAAGCCACTTCATGAAATGCGGCCCCGACATCAAACTCATGTTTAGTCTATCAATCTTGCGCGTGCAGTCAGTTATTCAGTTTAAGGGTGTGTTCTCTTAGATTTGTATGGGCACGTGCTTGAGGACATCTATGCATTTGGACCGCACAACCACACATTTTTCTGCCTAGCTGGGCAAGGGTTTTCCATCGTGGATGACGATAGCTGAGTTTGGACATGTCAAACAACCTCCACCCTACCATATAGATATAGCTATAGATATAGATATAGATATAGATATAGATATAGATATAGATATAGATATAGATATAGATATAGAGGTAGATGTGGATGTAGATATAGATATAGATATGTATATAGATGTAGATATTGATATAGATATAGATATAGATATAGATATAGATAGAGATATAGATATAGATATAGATATAGATATAGAGATAGAGATAGATATAGATATAGATATAGATATAGATATATATATATATATCGATATAGATATAGATATAGATATAGATATAGATAGAGATATAGATATAGATATAGATATAGATATAGAGATAGAGATAGATATAGATATAGATATAGATATAGATATATATATATATATCGATATAGATATAGATATAGATATAGATATAGATAGAGATATAGATATAGATATAGATATAGATATAGAGATAGAGATAGATATAGATATAGATATAGATATAGATATATATATATATATCGATATAGATATAGATATAGATATAGATATAGATAGAGATATAGATATAGATATAGATATAGATATAGAGATAGAGATAGATATAGATATAGATATAGATATAGATATATATATATATATCGATATAGATATAGATATAGATATAGATATAGATAGAGATATAGATATAGATATAGATATAGATATAGAGATAGAGATAGATATAGATATAGATATAGATATAGATATATATATATATATCGATATAGATATAGATATAGATATAGATATAGATAGAGATATAGATATAGATATAGATATAGATATAGAGATAGAGATAGATATAGATATAGATATAGATATAGATATATATATATATATCGATATAGATATAGATATAGATATAGATATAGATAGAGATATAGATATAGATATAGATATAGATATAGAGATAGAGATAGATATAGATATAGATATAGATATAGATATATATATATATATCGATATAGATATAGATATAGATATAGATATAGATAGAGATATAGATATAGATATAGATATAGATATAGAGATAGAGATAGATATAGATATAGATATAGATATAGATATATATATATATATCGATATAGATATAGATATAGATATAGATATAGATAGAGATATAGATATAGATATAGATATAGATATAGAGATAGAGATAGATATAGATATAGATATAGATATAGATATATATATATATATCGATATAGATATAGATATAGATATAGATATAGATAGAGATATAGATATAGATATAGATATAGATATAGAGATAGAGATAGATATAGATATAGATATAGATATAGATATATATATATATATCGATATAGATATAGATATAGATATAGATATAGATAGAGATATAGATATAGATATAGATATAGATATAGAGATAGAGATAGATATAGATATAGATATAGATATAGATATATATATATATATCGATATAGATATAGATATAGATATAGATATAGATAGAGATATAGATATAGATATAGATATAGATATAGAGATAGAGATAGATATAGATATAGATATAGATATAGATATATATATATATATCGATATAGATATAGATATAGATATAGATATAGATATAGATATAGATATAGATATAGATATAGATATAGATATAGATATAGATATAGATATAGAGATAAATATAGATATAGATATAGATATAGATATGGATATAGATATAGATATAGATGTATACACACATAGATAGAAATACAAATAGAGGTATAGATACATATATAGAGATATTGGTAAAGGTGAGTACATAGAGATAGATGCATGTATAAGTCTGGATGTAGATATGGATGTTGATGAAGATATAGATGTAGCCACATATATACATGTGTATAGATATGCCACCAAATACTAGTTAGAATTTAGATGGTAAAATGGTTATTTTTGTGGAAATTGATATGGGTTGTTGTAAGTATTTAAATATAACCATGGATATGAAAATTTGTATGTAGGTCTTACTCTAGATAAAGATGTTACCACACGTGGATGAAGATATAGAGACTACATATAATGTTGCATGAATAATGGTTTAAAAATGAAGTAAATGTATGTTTTAACACATGAATAATTTTATTATTGAGAAATATAATGAATTATAAAATGTGAACTCTTAAAAGTATTTGTTTATGATGAGATGGCCTAAAATCCTTTCATTTAATTTTTTTTCTAGTCTTAAATCTTGAAAATTTTAGGAAAAAAATCTTGTTGTAAAATTCACTTATTGAATTTTTTTGGGTGAATTTTGTTAAGTCGACTTTCCCAATATTTGATTAAAGTTGTTATTGTTGAAAAATTCGTTATACAAATATATAGAACTTGAACGTGAAGTAAATTTGAGTCCCTGAGAATCTTAATAGACCATTCAGAATAAAGAATTCATTTTGTAAGAAGTTAACAAGAATTCCGACCTCGTTTGTGTTTTTCATTGTTGAACATTGTTTTTGTTCTTGCATAGAGGGGAAACCGATCATATACTTAGAACGTTACTTTGATGCATGCATTTCGGTTCTAAGGTCCATGAATAAGCATTGCGGACCGTTTCTGTCCTTCTGTTATTCTTCTTCGTCAGCGTGGTTTTCCTCGGAAGTGTCGAAACGCGCGTTGTAGTGTAGGTCGCCACGATGAAGACTTGTTGGACATATATAATGGCGGATCTGTTACCGCGCGTGTATGTATTACCTGGTTAGCGCGCGTGGATGATGTCTACACTGTCCCTGAAAGCACCTTGAGTTGATCCGATGGGCAAACGGAACATATTTTGTAGAGCAGATTCTTGACTCGATTGAGCTGTCGGGGCGGTCATTTGACCGTGTTGTAAGATCCACGATCGCTTCAGCAAAAAGCGGAATCGTCCTCTTATTTTAAAATTTTCAACGGAATATTGCAATCCAGACTCGAATGAATTGCATGAGTAAGGAAAGCAAACTGCGGACTTTTAACCCAAATGATTGTCATATTTACTAGCAGGATGAATTGAATATTTCACATGTTTCATCTATGAGCGATGAAACCCGTCGATCCTGCTGCGCGACCACATCTGCATGGGCATCCTAGAGACTGCGCATCCGCGGTGGACGATAAAAGCACCCCTTCCCTTAACGGTGACAACTAGGGTGCGACTAGGAACGCCTCACTTGTGCAACCACACAAAGCAACATGTTTCGGACAACCGAATCTGCGATCGAATTGAATGGAGAGGTAGAATCCAAGAACCGATTTGCTCAAAACAAAACGGCGACGAAATTGAAGAGCTTCGAGTGGATCNTTTCAAACCATGCCAAATAAGGCAACGGCCAAGATGCACCGCCTGGCGCATGTCGTGAGAAAGGGAAGCATGCTTTTCTCGTAAGGTGAAGAATTGCATTTTGTCGGTGGATAAAATAGAGTACAAAACTTCCTCTACTACGGTCCTCCTCCGTCTTAAGAAACGATGAGCGTCGATACTGTTAAAAAGACCGGATGAACGACCTACTTCAAGGGCGCGACAGTGAAGATGAACAGACATTGACCGAAAGGCCTGCAATCTCTTGTCGAAGAAGGGGGTTAACTTTCGCCGGCAATCCAAAAATTTTGTTTTTCACTTCTCATTTGTGCTGGTCGGGCGTTTCCAGACGAGCCCATAGTGGAACTTTCCCAGCTCATACAGGAATCGCAAGAAAATCCTGCTCCATAAATCACTGCTGGTCTGGATCTTAGCAACGGCAACAAAGGACTCGAGAGATCCGCGCCGCATTACTTGGCCTGCAGCGCTCAGCAATGCGGTTAGTTTTCTTCCGTTCATCGCCAGGTGTCTCACCGTCTCAATTTGTTCGAGAAACGGGTACACGTCAAGCTAATGTCCAGAATACCTGCGACTCAAAGTGTTAAAGCCCGATGCCGTCGACTAACAAACAAATGTTTCCCACTTATCTACCGCCTACGAAACCCGAATTTTGCTTTTCGGCTGTGAAACCGTTTGAAAGAAAAAGGCATGCCAAAGAGGATTCTACAATGGACCAGAAAAATTTTCCAATAACATGTGATGCATTGAATGAATGAATCCTCTGTCCTTTGAAAACTTCCCGATGTCGCTTTGTGTGCATCTATAAATCACCATTTCTAAACTGAGAACCTCCATAGTATAAATATTCTTGTACATGCAAAAGGCAAGAACCGATATTCCAAAATTTCTATACCCTCTAACCATTTAACGAAGATACCGATAGACGGACGACGTCGCGCAGAGGGTCTTAGCGAATGACGCCGGCACACATAATTCCCATTGCAGTGAACCCCTTTAACAAGAACGCGAATCCGTACTATACGTTTAATTATTAAATGGCGAAAGCTACTTAAGAAAGAACTAATATAGGCAAGGCGCGGTATCGCACGACAAAGTCGTTTCAACTAAAGCGTCGCGCAAAATTACCCGACCTACGTTAGGTTCATGTGGAGCGCCAAACCCCATGCGACATACGCTTAACGTTATACTCAAGCATGGGCTCACAACCCAATCGCACCAACGGGAGCGTGAACCCAATATTTTTTATTGCCTTTGAACCCGTCATCGCACACGCACAATCACAACAGTTTATTGCTAAAGGTGTGATGAAACTTCTCACCATCAATTCCCAGCATTGATCCACATAGGTCGTTTTGAAAGAGAAAAAGAATAAAATTATGAAGGCAGAATACATGATTCATAATGAATTTAACCTCCAATATTGGCAAATCATTCACTTCAAACTTCTAACAATAATGAGAAAATGACAAGAATAAAAACCAACAAAAAGGATGTTAGTAAGAATTTAATCAATTCAGTACAACATATTGAATGAGGAAGCTTTGCATGTAAGTACACATTAAAATTTGAATTAAAAACATCCATTATAAGATCTAACAAAGTTTTCCAAAACATCATGCACATTTTTAGTTAATATCAGTCCAAAGGTGTTCTTTAACTGTTGAAGGTATGATGAAACATGAAATAATCACATACAACAATGAATCAAGAAATGAATGTATGTAATAATTTATCCTGATAATCTTTAACGTCAAAGAACTCAGATTTGTGATTGAAAAAAATCTATGAATTAAAGGATATTTTTCAGGTTCGATTGAATTTGGTTATCATTGATGGTCAAATGTGAATGAAATGGTTCCTTGACATCAGTTTTCACTATGTGAAAAGTATCATCGAATTCCGAGATCCTATAATTTCAAATCAAAGTTGTGTTTATTTATTTATGTGATTCAAAATTCATTGATTGAAACATTATATTTTTGACGAACATAAAAAAGTTGATTTTAAAATCAAATAGAACTAGGGCAAATATGTACAAAATGATTGCAATCATTCCACTCTTGGAAAATATGAAAGGAAAATGCAACAGTAGGTTGATGACTTAATTGAATGTTCAGAATTACTATCTTCCATACATTCAAGATGTTTTGGAAACCATGAATTGTCTATTTAACTAAATGAATCATTTATAAGATGCTAATTCCATATCCAATTCAATGTTCTCATGAAAAACGTTTTGCATATACTCTCAATATATACCAGTGAATAGATCTTAACAATTAGATTGACATGCATGACTACATTCATTAATAGATAACATCCTTAAGCACGTCAAGAAAACCTAAATCAAATTCTAAATGCAGTTTTATTCAAATTTATATGCATGAAGTCCAACAAAAAACATGAAACAAACTACAAAACTATTGCATCCATCATTTTTCTTGGATTTGCATTATGAATATACAAAATGATATCCATAGGTAGATGCATTGCAACATCAACATTTTGAATTTCCATTTGCATGTAAACCCTCTTCCTATATATCCATACATTTAGCTAAAACTATGTCTATGGGAAGGAACGATTAGATACCCAGTATAACCGGAATTTAAGATTTCGTGCCCGCATGTGCTAAAAATGGAACCGAATACCCAACCCACATTTAAATTGGAATGGCGTGGCCAGTGTTTGCCAAATAAAGGACGGTATATCTGAGTCTAGCACGTTTTGAGGCCATACCTTGAGTTTTTGTTTTTGTAACGAGGTACCCACGAGGAAAGTAGGCAAACATCGACGTTACATAAACACGACCCTAGAATGTAACTTCAGCAACATGATTACGTCCGTTTGTCGTACTTGTCAGAAACTGAAGTGGGTGCATTGCCAGGTCGACCTCATAAGAACCGATAGGGAGGTGGGGGGGGGGGGGTTGAGAGGGAAGGAGGGGGGAGTACGCAAAGGTAGGGGGGTAGCTATCAATCATGCACCCTGCCATTGTGCATACCATGTGATTGTTGTGCACATAACAAGTTGGAAGCAAGGCCAGTTTTTCCTAATCTTCGTCCGTTTCACACAACGAGGGAATAAACCTCAAAATGTCTTCAATTAAGCTATTTGATGCGTCGATGCAACGTTTGGTGAAGGCCAACCATTGTAAAGAGATAATGTTGTTCTTAGAATTTCCAACGTGCCTTTGTTGAATTGATTGCCTTTAATAAAAAGAAAAAAGTGATTTCTTCAATGATCATGTTTAGCTATTGTCGTCAAAACATTGATGGAAAACGTACTGACTATCCGATTGCTAGATCAAAGGTTTCTTGAATCCATTTTTCACATCCTTAGAATGTTTCTTTTTGCTCTAGATAAAACAAAAGGTTGTATGACGTATGCAAAAGCAAGGAAAGGCGATGTGGACCTAAACAAGCCCAGACATGATTCAAAATAAGACAACAGAAGAGCACATCTTGTTATATGTAGTACAGGACAAATAGGCAATTATGTGGAAGGTGCCATTCGTCATGGTGCTCACAACCATTGTGCGCACAATGACTTCCATGCCATGTGGCACCCATTCTGTGAAACTCAACGATTTTTTTGGTCGCGCATGTGATCAACACAAACCCCTTGCATTTTGTCCTTCAATATTTGTAGATGTTTACATTTGCAAATGTAACTGAATATATATGTATATGTTTGTTATTATTGAAGGCTTTAAATCCGACATCCTATAAAGACATTAAATGTGTAGAGATGATACCACATTACCCGAATAAGAAAACGTTAATTTTAGGAAATAACAACCTAACTCGTGTTGAAACATGGTATACCCATTGTTTCAAAAAATAATAGGCATGCTTGTTTTCTGTTCCTAATTGCAAAGGTCTAGGTAACCCATGAGCAGACATAATATTCATGGTTATGGCATGTATAGCAGGTATGCTGTGTCAATTGTTTGACTCGTGGGAATGCTTGCCTGAACGTGAGCCCAATGTGGGGATGCAAGCAATGTAACCCATGTCTATATCTATATCTATATCTATATACTCACATGTTTATCCATATATCTATATCTATATATATCCTTAAGTGTATCGATATCTATACCTATATCTATATCTATATCTATATCAATATCTATATCTATATCTATATCTGTACCTATATCTATATCTATATCCATATCTATATCTATATGTATATCTATATCTATATATATCTTTAATTGTATCGATATCTATACCTATATCTATATCTATATCTATATCTATATCTATATCTATATCTATATCTATATCTATATCTATATCTATATCTATATCCATATCTATATCAATATCTATATCAATATCTATATCTATATCTACATCTATATGTATATCTACATGGATATCTTTATCTATATCTATATCTATATCTATGTTTATATTTACATCCATATCTATATCTATATCTATATATCTATATCTATATCTATATCTATATCTATATCTATATCTATATCTATATCTATATCTATATCTATATCTATATCTATATCTATATCTATATCTATAT
>SZWC01027556.1:6295-18652 GCA_023375785.1 Penium margaritaceum | reverse complement strand
CTCGCACACTCTTGCACACCCTCGCACACTCTTGCACACCCTCGCACACTCTCGCACACTCTAGCACACTCTCGCTCACTCTCGCACACTCTCACACACTCTTGCACACTCTTGCACACTCTCGCACACTCTCGCACACTCTCGCACACTCTCGCACACTCTCGCAAACTCTCGCACAAACTCGCACACTCTCGCACAATCTCGCACACCTTGAACACACTCGCACACCTTGAACACACTCGCACACCTTGCACACACTCGCACACACTCTCGCACACTCTCGCACACTTTCGCACACTCTTGCACACTGTCGCACAGTCTTGCACACTCTCGCACACTCTCGCATACTCTTTGCACACTCTTGCACACTCTCCCACACTCTTGCACACTTTCCCACACACTGCTTGCACCTGCACCTGCGCCTGCTTGCGCATGCACCTGCACCTGCTTGTGCCTGCACATGCTTGCGGCCGCGCCTACTCGAGCTTGCGCCTCCGTCTGTGCCTGCTTGCGCCTGTGCCGGCTTGTGCCTGCACCTGCTTGCACCTGTGCCTGCGCATGCTTTCGCCTGTGCCTGCGACTGTGCCTGCTTGCGCCTGTGCCTGTGCCTACTTGCGTCTCCGCCTGCGCCTGCTTGCGCCTGCGCCTGCACCTGCTTGCACTTGCGCCTGCGCCTTCTTGCGCCTGGGCCTGCGCCTGCTTGCACCTGCGCATGAGCCTGGTTGCGCCTGCGCCTGCACCTGCGCCTGTTTGCGCCTGCGCCTGCTTGCACCTGCACCTACACGCGCTTGCTTGCACCCGCTTGCATCTGCCCCTGCCCCTACTTGTACCTGCGCCTGCGCCTGCTTGCGCCTGAGCCTGCCTGCGCCTGCATGCGCATGCTTGCGCCTGTGCCTGCTTGCGCCTGCACAAGCGCCTGCTTGCGCCTGCACCTTCGCCTTCTTGTGCATGCGCCTGCTCGCGCCTGCCTGCCCCTGCTTGCGCCTGATTGCGCCTGCCTGCGCTTAGTTGCGCCTGGTTGCACCTGGTTGCGCCTGGTTGCACCTGCGCCTGCTTGCGCCTGTGCCTGCTTGCACTTGCACCTGCTTGCGCCTGTGCCTGCTTGCACGTGTGCCTGCTTCCGCCTGCGCCTGCTTGCGCCTGCGCTTGCTTGTGCCTGCGCCTGCTTGCACCTGCGTCTGCTGGCGTCGGCGCCTGCTTGCGCCTGCCCCTGCTTGCGCTTTCGCCTGTGCCTGCTTGCGCTTTCGCCTGCTTGCGCCTGCGCCTGCTTGCGCCTGCGCCTGCTTGCGCCTGCGCCTGCTTGCGCCTGCGCCTGCTTGCGCTTGCACCTGGGACTGCGCCTATTTGCGCATGCGCTTGAGCCTACTTGCGCCTGTGCCTGCGTCTGCTTGTGCCTGCGCCTGCCCCTGCTTGCCCCTGCACCTGCGCCTGCACCTGTTTGCGCCTGCTCCTGCTCCTGCACCTGCACCTGCTTTCCCCTGACCCTGTGCCTGCGCCTGCTTGCATCTGCGCCTGCGCCTGCGCCTGCTTGCGCCTGCGCCTACGCCTGCTTGGGCCTGCTTGAGCCTGCGCCTGGTTCCGCCTGCGCCTGCTCGCACGTGCGCATGCTTGCGCCTGCGACTCCTTGCGCCTGCGCCGGCGCATGCTTGCAGCTGCGCCTGCGCCAGCGTCTGCTTGCACCTGCGCCTGCACATGCTTGCAGCTGCGCCTGCACATGCTTGCAGCTGCGCCTGCGCCAGCGTCTGCTTGCGCCTGCGCCTGCGCATGCTTGCAACTGCGCCTGCGCCAGCGTCTGCTTGCGCCTGCGCCTCTCGTCTTCGCCTGCACCTGCTTGCGCCTGCGCGTAGGCCTCTCGTCACCCCCAGCACCTGCTTGCTCCTGCGCTTGCGCCTGCGCCTGCTTGTGCCTGCGCCCTCGCCTGCTTGCACCTGCGCCTGCACCTCATTGCGTCTGGACCTGCGCCTGCTTGTGCCTCTGCCTGCTTACGCCTGCGCATGCACCTGCGCCTGCTTGCGCCTGCGACTGCGCCTGCTTGCGCCTGCACCTGCGCCTGCTTGCGCCTGCGCCTGCACCGGCTTGCGCCTGCGCCTGCACCGGCTTGCGCCTGCGCCTGCCCCCGCGCCTACTCCTGCTTGCGCCTGCGCCTTCCCATGCTTGTGCCTGCGCCTACGCCTGTGCCTGCTTGCGCCTGCGCCTGCTTGCACCTGTGCCTGCGCCTGCGCCTGCTTGCACCTGTGCCTGCGCCTGCGCCTGCTTGCACCTGCGCCTGCTTGCACCTGCGCCTGCTTGCGCCTGCGCCTGCGCCTGCTTGTGCCTGCTTCACCTGCGCCTGCGCCTGCTTGTGCCCACGCCTGCTTGTGCCTACTCCTGCTTGCACCTGTGCCTGTGCTTGTGCCTGCGACTGCTCCTGCACCTGCACCTGCACCTGTGCCGGCGCCTGGTTGCGCCTGCGCCTGCCCTGCGCCTGCTTGCGCCTGCGCCTGCTTGCCTCTGCGCCTACGCCTCCGCCTGCCTCACCTGCCTGCGCCTGTCTGCGCCTACGCCTCCGCCTGGGCCTGCGCCTGTCCTGCGCCTGCGTGCGCCTGTGCCTGCATTTGCCTGCGCCTGTGCCTGCGCTTGTGCCTACGACTGCGCCTGAGCCTACCTCTACTTGCGTCTGCGCCTGCGCCTTCTTGTGCCTGCGCCTGCTTGCGCCTGCGCCTGCGCCTGCGTGCACCTGCCCCTGCGTGCACCTGTGCCTGCGCCTGCACCTGTGCTTGCTTATGTGCGCCTCCTTGTGCCTGCCACTGCGGCTGCCCCTGCTTGCACCTGCGCCTGCGCCTGTGCCTGCGACTGCTTGCGCCTGTGGCTGCGCCAGCGTCTGCTTGTGCCTTCACCTGCTTGCGCTTGCACCTGCGCCTGCGCCTGCTTGCGCCCGTGCTTACGCCTGCTTGCGCCTGTTCTTGCGCGTGCACCTGTTTAACCTGCGCCTGCGCCTGCTCCGTCTTGTGTTTGCGCCTGCGCCTGCGCCTGCGCCTGGATCTGCCTGCGCCGGCGCCTGCTTGCGTTGTGCTTGCGCCTGATTGCGCCTGCCCCTGCGCCTGTGCCTGTTTGCGCCTGCTTCTGCGCCTGCTTGCGCCTGAGCCTGCTTGCGCGTGCACATGCTTGCGCCTGCGCCTGCTCTTGTGCCTGCTTGCGCCTGAACCTGCGCCTGAACCTGCCCCTGCCCCTGCTTGCGCGTGGGCCTGCTTGCGCCTGCCCCTGCACCTGTGCCTACTTGCGCCTGTGTTTAGGCTTGTGCCTGCTTGCGCCGATGCCTGCTTGCGCCAATGCCTGCTTGCGCCTGCACCTGCTTGAGCCTGCGCCTGCTTGCGCCTGCGCCTGTGCCTGCGCCTCCCTGCGCCTGTGTGCCCCTGAGCCTGCTTGCGCCTACTTGCACCTGCGCCTGCTTGTACCTGCGCCTGCGCCTGCACCTACTTGTGCCTGCACTTGCGCCAACACCTGCTTACGCCTGCACCTGCGTGCGCCTGCGCCTGCTTGTGCCTGCGCCTGCGCCCCCACCTGCATGCGCCTGCGCCTACAGCTGCGCCTGCTTGCACCTGCGCCTGCTTGCGCCTGCGTTTGCTTGCGCCTGCGCCTGCGCCCTCTTGTGCCTGCGCCTGCGCCTCCTTGCGCCTGCGCCTGCTTATGCTTGCGCCTGCGCCTGCTTATGCTTGCGCCTGCGCCTGTGCCTGCTTGAGCCTGCGCCTCTGCTTGCTTGCGCCTGTGCCTGCGCCTGTTTGCGCCTGCGCATGCGCCTCCTTGCACCTGCGCCTGCGCCTGTTTGCGCCTGCGCATGCGCCTGCTTGCCCCTGCGCCTGCTTGCGCCTGCGCCTTTGCCCGCTTCCGCCTGCGCCTGCGCCTGCTTGCGCCTTCGCCTGCACCCGTGCCTGCGCCTGCTTGCACCTGCGCCTGCTTGCACTTACGCCTGCGCCTTATTGCGTGTGCCTGTGCCTGCGTGCACCAGCGCCTGCGCCTGCTTTCGCCTGCACCTGCGCCTGTTTGCGCCTGCGCCTGCACCTATGCCTGCTTGCGCCTCCGCCAGTGCCTGCTTGGGCCTGCACCTGTGCCTGCTTGCCCCTGCGCCTGCGCCTTCTTACGCCTGCGCCTGCTTGCGCCTGCGCTTGCATACGCCAGCCCTTGATTGCGCTTGCTTGCGCCCACGCTAGCTTCCTCCTACACATGCTTGCACCTGCGCCTGCACCTGCACCTGCGTCTGCAACTCCACCTGCGCCTTGACCTGTTCCTGAGCCTGCTTGCTCCTGCGCCCGCGCCTGTGCCTGCCTGCGCCTATGCCTACGCCTGCTTTCGCCTGCGTCTGCTTGCACGGCGCCTGTACCTGCTTGCGCCTGCGCCTGCGCCTGTCCCTGTGCCTGCCTGTGCCTACGCCTGCTTTCACTGCGGCTGCTTGCGCCTACGCCTGCGCCTGCGTCTGCGTCTGCGCCTGCTTGCGCCTACGCCTGGATCTGCTCCTGCTTGCGCCTGCGCGTGCGCCTGCCTGCGCCTACGCCTGCGCCTACGCCTGCGCTTGCACCTTCTTGCGCCCACGCCTGCGCTTGACCTGCGCCTGCACCTACGCTTGCGTCTGCTTACGCCTGCACCTGCGCCTTTTTTGCCTGTGCCTGCCCCTGTGCCTACTTACGTCTGCGCCTACGCCTGCGCCTGCTTTCGCCTGCGTTTGCTTGCGCGGCGCCTGCGCCTGCTTGTGCCGGAGCGTGCGCCTGCTTGCGCCTGCATCTGCGCCTGCTCCTGCTTGCGCTTGCGCGTGCGCCTGCCTGCGCCTGCACGTTCTTGCGCCAGCGACTGTACTTGACCTGTGCCTGCGCCTGCGCCAACTTGCGCCAATGCTTGCGCCTTCGCCTTTCGTCTTCGCCTGCGCCTCTCGTCTCCGCCTGTGCCTGCTCGCTCCTGCGCCTGCGCCTGCTTTCGCCTACGCCTGCGCCTGCGCCTGCTTGCGCCCGTTGCTGAGCCTGCCTGCGCCTGTGTTTGGGCCTACTTGCGCCTGCGCGTGCGCCCTCGCCTGCTTGCGCCTGCGCCTGCACCTGCTTGTGTCTACGCCTGCGCCTGCTTGCGCTTGCCCCTCTTTGCAAATGCACCTACGCTTGCTTGCGCCTGCGTCTGCGCCTGCTTGCACCTGCGCCTGTGCCTTCTTGCACCTGCGCCTGCTTACACCTGCGCCTGCGCTTGCGCCTACTTGCGCCAGCGCCTGCTTGCGCCTGAGCCTACGCCTACTTGCGCCTGCGCATACGCCTGCTTACGCCTGGGCCTGCACCTGCTTGCTCCTGCACCTGCGCCTGCTTGTGCCTGCGCCTGCACCTGCTTGCGCCTTGCGCCTGCGACTGCTTGCTCCTGCGCCTGCGCCTGCGCCTGCAGGCAGGCTTGCTCTTCCGCCTACGCTTGCTTGCGCCTCCGCCTGTGCCTGCTTGCGCCTGCGCCTGTGCTGTGCCTGCTTGCACTTGCGCCTCGACCTGCTTGCGCCTGCGCCTGCGCCTGATTGCACCTGCGCCTGCGCCTGTGCCTGCTTGCGCCTACGCCTGCGCGTGCTCGAACTTGCGTTCTCGCATGCTTGCGCCTGCGCCTGCGCCTGCGCCTGCTTGGGTCTGCAACAGCGTCTGCTTGCGCCTGCGCCTGTTTACGCCTGTGCCTACACCTGCTTGCGCCTGCGCCTGTGCATGCTTGGGCCAGCGCCTGCACGTGCTTGTACCTGCGCACGCGCCCGCTTGCGCCTGAGCCTGCGCCTGCTTGCGCTTGCCCCTGTGCCTGCTTGCGCTTGCTCTTCCTTGCGCCTGCGCTTCCTCACGCCTGCTTGCGCATGAGTAAAGGCCTGTTTCCGCCTGCGCCTGCGCCTGCTTGCGCTTGCGCCTGCGCCTGCTTGTGCCTGCGACTGCTTGCTCTCGCGCCTGCGCACGTGCCTGCTTGAACTTGCGCATGCGCCTGCCCCTGGTTGCACCTGCACCTACGCCTACTAGCGCCTGCACCTGCGCCTGCTTGCGCCTGCGTATGTCTGCTAGCGCCTTCACCTGCGCCTGCTTGCGCCTACGCCTGCGCCTGCTTGCTCCTACGCCTGGGCCTACTTGAGCCTGCACATGTATCTGCTTCCGCCTACGCCTGCTTCCACCTGCGCCCTCGCCTGCTTGTGCCTGTGCCTGCTTGCACCTGCGCCTGCTTGCGCCTGCACCCTCGCCTGCTTCCGCCTGCGCCTGCGCCTGCGCCTGCTAGCGCCTGCACCTGCTAGCGCCTGCGCCTGTGCCTGCTTGTGCCTGCACCCTGGGTTGCTTGCACCTGTGCATGCACATACTTGCACCTGTGCCTGTGCCTGCTTGCGCCTGCGCCTGTGTCTGCTTGAGCCGAGGCTTGTGCCTCCTCGCGCTTGATTGCACCTGCTTGCGCCAGCGCCTGGGCTTGCTTGCGCCTGCGCTTGCGCCTGCTGGAGCTTGTACCCTCCCCTGCTTGCACCTGCTTGCGTCTGTGCTTGCGCCTGCTTGCGCCTGCGCCTACATCAGCGCCTGCGTCTGCTTGCGCCTGTACCTGAGCCTGCTTGCGCCTGCGCCCTGGCCTGCTTGTGCCTGAGGTTGCACCTGCTTCCGCCTGCGCCTGCTCCTACTTGCATCAGGCGGAGGCGCCTGCTGGCGCCTCCGCCTGCTTGCGCTTGCGCCTGCTTGCACCTCTTGCTTGCGCCTGCACTAGCGCATGTACCCGCGCGTGCGCCTGCGCCTGCTTGCACGTGCGACTGCTTGCGCTTCTGCTTGTGCCTGCTTGCACGTGCAGCTGCGCCTGCTTGCGCCTACGCCAGCACGTGCGCCTGCACCTGCTTGCCCGTGCGCCCTCGGTTGCCTCTGCCTGCGCCTGTACCTGCTTGCCCTTGCGCCCTCGCTTGCTTCTGCTTGCGCGTGCACTTGCTTGCGCCTGCGCCTGCTTGCGCCTGCGCCTCCCTCCGCTTGCGCCTATGCCTGCTTGTGCCTGTGCCTGTGCTTGCTTGCGCCTACGCCTGCTTGCACCTTCGCCTGCGTGCGCCTGCTTGTGCGTGTGCCTATGCCTATGCCTGCTTGCGCCTGCGCCTGCTTGCGCCTCCGCCTGCGCCTGCGCCTGCTTGCGCCTCCGCCTGCGCTTGCTTGCGCCTATGCCTGCTTGCACTTGCGCCTGCGCCTGCGCCTGCGCGTGCTTGCGCCTGCGCCTGCGCGTGCTTGCGCCTGCTTGCGCCTCTGCCTGCGCTTGCTTGTACTTGCGCCTGCGCTTGCGCCTGCTTGCGCCTCCGCCTGCGCCTGCTTGCGCCTCCGCCTGCGCTTGCTTGTACTTGCGCCTGCGCATGTGTGCGCCTGCACTTGTTTTTGCTAGCACGTGCTTTCGCTTTCGCTTGCGTGCGCTGCGCCTACGCCTGTGCTCGCTTGCGCCTGTGCCTGCACCTGAGCTTCTCGTCTTCCCTGCGCCTGCTTGCGCTTGCTCCTGCGCCTCTGGTCTGTGCATGCGCCTGCTTGCTCTTCTGCCTCCGCCTGCACCTGCTTGCGCCAGCGCCTGCGCCTACGCCTTCTTGCGCCTGCGCCTCCACTTGCTAGCGCCTGCGCCTATGCTTGCTTGCGCCTACGCCTGTTCCAGCGTGCTTCTACGCCTCTGTGCGCCTGCGCCTGTGCCTGCTTGTAGCTGCGCATGCGCCGCCTGCTTGCACCTATGCCTGCGCCTGTTTGACCTGCTCCTGCGCCTGTTTGCGCCTGCGCCTGCGCCTACTTGCGCCTACGCCTGTGTCTGCTTGCGCCTGCGCGTGCACCTGCGTGCGCCTAAGATTGCGACTGCGCCTTTCTCCACTTGCGCTTGCGCCTTCTTGTGCCTGTGCCTGCTTGCAATTGCAACTGCACGGGCTTGCGCCTGCGCTTGCGCTTGAGTCTGCTTAGCGTGTGCGTGCTTGCGCTTGCCGCTGCTTGTGCTTGCTCCTTCGCCTGCACTTGCGTCGGTGTTTGCTTGCGCCTTCGCCTGCTTGCACTTGCGTCGGCGTTTGCTTGCACCTTCGCCTGCTTGCACTTGCATCTGCACCTGCGCCTACTTGCGCATGCACCTGCGCCTGCGCCTGTGCCTATGCCTGCTTGAGCCTGTGCCTGCGACTACGTCTTTTTATTGTCAACCGGCCTGAGGCAACAGACTAGAAAACAAGGCCAACACAATGGCACTTGCCGTTCGCTCCTATTATCACAACTAAGAGAAGATATCACCCTCAGAATCACGGTTCCACACTGAGCAGTTCGTAGGAATCACTTTGTTGCACTATTTCTTTATCACCTGGTCACTTCCGCGCGAAGAGCTAACTCCTGGGGCTTAGACCAACCAATATCTTTCCATGTCTGTCTTTGGTGGACAACTCTGTTACGAGTCTCAAAGGTGAGAACTGAAAGGAATCACATGCAAATGACATGAACTTATGATTCTACAGCCAGCTCTAGAATTGTGCGCGCAGTGGTTCCTTCGAGGGCCACTTTCAAGACAATCCTGGGCCATCTCACCAGTCCGCCACGTCATGCAACCTGTGACCGCCAAGTGGCATCCTCTGTTGGAAGCTACATAGAAGCTTCTTCTCATCCTTTGGGTCAGAAAGAAAATTGCCCTTGCCAAGGTTTCGAAGGTTTGACCTCATGACTCTGGAGCACTAACCATTACGCTTAGCAGGCATAGCGTTTACCAGCTAGACAGTCAGGACAAGACGTAGAGGACTTCATTGGAACAGTGCATGCCTACACTTCTCCCAAGTACAGCAGTGGTCAACGGGCACCACAAAATGACACTTGTACCTGAGCCTGTGCCTACGCCGTCTTGAGCCTGCGCCTGCGCCTGTGCATGCGCATGCATCCGCTTGCCCCTGCGCGTGTTTGTGCCTGCTCCTGCGCGTGCTTGCGCCTGCGTCTACACCTGCGCCCGCGCCTACTTGCACGTACGCTTGCTCCTGCTTGCGCATCCGCCTACGCCTGCTTGCGCTGCTCTGCCAGCGCCTGCTTCCACCTGCGCAAGCGCCTGCGCCTTCATGCGCCAACACCTGCTTACGCATGTGCCTACTTGAGCCTGCACCTTCGGCTATGCCTGTGCCTGCGCCTCCCTGCGCTTGCTTGTGCCTGCGCCTGCTTCCGCTTGCGCCTGCCTACACGTGCGCCTCCTTGCGCCCGCGCCTACGCCAGCTTGCGCCAACGCTTACACCTGTGCCTCTCGTCTTCACTTGCGCCTGCGTGCGCCTACGACTTTGCCTGCACCTGCAAGCGCCTATGACTGCGCCTGCGCCTTCCTTTGCTTGCGCCTGCGCCTTCTTGTGCCTACGCTTGTGCCTGTGCCTGCTTGCGCTTGAGCCTACTTTGTCTGCCCTCGCTTGCGCCTACCCTTGCTTGCACCTCCGCCTACGCCTGCGGCTACGACGACGCCTGCTTGCGCCTGTGCCTGCTTGCACTTGCACTTGCACATGCGCCTACTTGGCACGCACCTACGCCTGCCCCTTCACCTGCTTGCGCCTGTGCCTGTGCCTGTGCCTTCTTTTGCCTGAGCATGCCCTTGCGCCGTCTTGTGCCTGCACTTGCGCCTTCTTGTGCCTACGCTTGCGCTTGCTTGCATTGCGCCTACGCCTGCTCCTGCTTCCGCCTGCCCCTGCACCTGTGCCTGCTTGCGCTTGCTCCTGCACCTGCTTGCGCCTATGTTTGTACCTGCACCTGCTTGCACCTGCGCCTGCTTGCACATCCGCCTATGCCTGCTTGCGGTGCTCCGCTTGCGGTAGCGCCTGCGCCTACTTGCCATCCGCCTACTTGCCGTCCGCCTACGCTTGTTTGCTCTGTCCCACCTGCACTACCGCCTGCGCCTGCTTGCGCCAACGCTTGCTTGCGCCTGCGTTTGCTTGAGCCTAGGCCTGCGCGTGTGCCTACGCCTGCCTGCGCCTACGCCTCCCTGCGCTTGCGTGCCCTTGCGCCTGCTTGCGCGTGTTTGAGCCTGCGTCTGCGCCTGCTTGCGCGTGTTTGAGCCTGCGTCTACGCCTGCTTGCCCGTGCTTGAGCCTGCGCCTGCGCCTACCTGCGCTTGTCCCTGCTTGCGCCTGCGCCTGCTTGAGCTTGTGCCTGCGCCTGCACCTGCTTGCGCCTGCGCCTGCGCCAGCTTGCGCCTGCGCCTGCGCCAGCTTGCGCAAATGCTTGCGCCTGTGCCTTTCATCTTTGCCTGCGCCTGTGCCTACGTCTCTCGTCTCCGCCTGCGCCTGCTTGGTCCTGCGCCCACGCCTGCGCATCCGCCTGCTTGTGCCTGTTCCTGTGCCTGCTTGTGCCTGCGCCTGGATTTACTTGCACCTGCCTGTGCCTACTTGCGCCTGTGCCTGCGCCTGCTTGCGCTTGCGCCTACGCCTGCTTGCGCCTGTGCCTGCTTGTGTCTACGCCTGCGCTTGACCGCGCTTGCCCGTGCTTGCCCCTGTGCCTGCTTGCGCCTACGTCTGCGCCTGCTTGCCCCTGTGCATGCGGCTGTGCATGCGCTTGCTTGCACCTGCGCCAGTGCCTACTTGCACCCGCGACTGCGCTTGCCCCTACGCCATTGCCTGCTTACGCCTGCGCCCACTTGCGCCAGCGCCTACTTGCGCCAGAGTCTACGCCTGCTTGCGCCTACGAATACGCCTGCTTGCACCTGCGCTTGCACCTGCCTACGCCTGCACCTACTTGCGCCTGGGCTTGTGTGCGACCGCGCCTGCTTGTGCCTGCGCCTGCATGCGCGCGCGCGCGCGTGGAGTTCGTGTGCGTGCATGAGTGGGAGGGCGCACGTACCGGCATGGATGTCGCTACGGCCATCACCACAGCGCCATGCGGCGCAATGACTGAAAGTGGGGGAAGATTGTCCGTGTTGCGAGACAAAGTGGGAGATGAGGGGTGCCTTGACGGAGCGGTGGCAGTGAGTGCAGAGTCTGAAGGGTCCAGGGCTATGCAGCCCGCTTCGACGAGACGATGCACGTCGTACCTGTGAGGGAAGGGAAAGCGGTGGGGGAAGGGGGGAGTTCAAACCGTGGGAGGAGGCATGAGGTACAATGAGGACAGTGTTGCGTGCAATGATAGTAGTAATAGCAAATCCCCCGCTCCAGCCTCGTCGCCCTCCACTCCCTTACTCCTCTCCTCGCCCCCCAACCTTGCACCACCTATCCCATCCCTTCCCCCCGACCACCCCAAACCCCTCCCTCGCTTCATCCCCTCAACCCTGTCCCCCATACCAATTCACAGGTGAGGTTGAGAGCAGCAGGAAAAGATGTGAGGAGAAAGGGTTGTGTCAGAAGGGGAAGACAAAGCAGATTCACAATGCACCAGAAGCGGAGTGCTGACGTCCACGGCGGCAGACTCGCACAGTTGGCGTAGTATGGCTCACCCAACACCAGCACGCGTGCTGCTGCTGCCGTTGCTGCCGCTGCTGGTGCCCCTTCTGCTGCTTCCGTTGCAGACGATGGAGCTAGAGGAGGTGCTGCCAGAACGCTGCGCAGTTGGTCCATGGTGGAGGCACTCACACCTTGTCCGATGCATGTGATGCGGCCTGCACCTATCAACCCATGCTGCTCCTCAGACGCCTTCTCCTCCTCTTGCTGCTGCTTGTGTTGCTGCTGCTGCTGCTGCTGCCGATGCCGTCGGCCACCATCCTGTCCCAGGTTCTTCCGCTCATCCTCTAGCCTCTGGCACGAGTGTTCTTGTCGCTCTGCGTCGTTGCGCGTCACGGTGGCAGGTGAGCAGGCCACGCCAGCTGCGGAAGAGTGACACACGGGGCCGTGGGGATCAGGCTTGGGGACAGACAGAGGGAGCAAGGCAACGACATGCGGTCGTGACCGGTGCTGCGCTGCCCACAGGGCCAGGTGCCATGAGTCGTCCACCACCACCACAACATGAGGCGGGCATGTGTTCGGCTCCTCCTCCTGCTCGTACTGCTGCTGCTGCTGCTGCCCCTGCTGCTGCCGCAGCTGCTGCTGCTGAAGCTGTTCCAGCCCGTCACCGGATGCTGGAGGCAGCTGCCCGACAGAAGCCAGAAATGCATCAGCTGCATCCTGAAACAGAAACATGTGCGTGTGAGTGTGTGTGCAACATGCCGCCTCTCTCTGCATGTGTGCGGCATGGATACAGACGAGGATTAGCGGTAGAAACGGAGCAAGGAGAAGCTGGCCGACATTTGGGAGAAGTTTCTAGCGGAGGCTGCAGGCATAACGTGGGTTTGCGACTCTGCTGTCTCGACACTCCCAATGGTCCGATGGCAGAACACACAACGGCCTAAAGACCTTCCAACTCGGCGCCTATTGAGTCACACCAAACACCACCTCACCTCACCTCATCTCACCTCACCTCACCTCACCTCACCTCACCTCACCTCACCTCAC
>SZWC01027555.1:1662-16735 GCA_023375785.1 Penium margaritaceum | reverse complement strand
CAAGAGGGTACGGTTCGCGTACACGCCTCCAAGGAGCCCCACCTTTCGGAGGAGACTTTCGTCGGCGACGACGCTTGAGTGGGCGCTGCCTTGCCCCATTGCAGCCACATCATAGGAAGGAGGATCCACCTCCATTCCTCCGAGTGGTGCCGTATCTCCACCACCGGTGGTGATCTTGAATCGGCCTGCGGCCTCGGCAGCAAACTCCGCGAGCCTACGATGGTCATCGCGAATTGCCTTCGCGGCAACGTCGTCCGGCTCGTTCTCGCGGGAACTTCCCGTGTGGCTGCTTTCAACGCCCTTGCTGCTTTCGGCAGTCTCGCTGCCGTCGGCAGCTTGAGGCGATGCGACGAGCGTCTTGCCCTTATCGAGCAATCGGCTCGAGTTTGTCGCACGACGATGGCGATGGTCGCTATCCTCGTCGCCTTCGCCATCGTCGACGTTGTGCTCTTCGACCGGGTCCTCCTCCGGAAGATCCTCCTCCATCGCGTCGTCCGTCGCATGGGGGTCGCCCATGTGCGCGTCGACGTGCTCGTCGAGCACCTTTGCGGCCTCCGCACGCTTCTCGGTGTCGCCGAGGTTGGCGTCGGTTGCCTTAGGCGGAATGGTTGCCCTTGGCGGCACGGTTGCCTTTAGGTTGGCAACCGTGCTCACGGCGGCGGCTCCCAACACTTGGAGTCCGCCGAGGGCTCGTGGTGATGCCGTCACCACCTTGCCCTTGTTGGTCTTAGACGGTCCGGCACTTGCCATCCCGTCGCTCGTGCAACTAGCACGCAAAAGTTGTTGTGAGGATCACCCCACAACGAGGAGGAATCGCCGCCTTAGACGTTGCTCTCACGATCGGTGAGGCAATTTCAATTTAAATACCTATTTTCCTAGGCCG
Source organism: Penium margaritaceum (assembly GCA_023375785.1). Lineage (NCBI taxonomy): Eukaryota > Viridiplantae > Streptophyta > Zygnematophyceae > Desmidiales > Peniaceae > Penium > Penium margaritaceum. The sequence goes on along the minus strand of SZWC01027555.1, from coordinate 15,852 downwards.
CCACTTCGGCACAAGGTCGTGGATTTAGAAGCTAGTCCTCCTAGGCCGTGACTCACGGCACTTGATAGCAACTAGGATGTAGGAAAACAGAAAATCAAAATACAAGGAAGAAACAAGACTTGTGAGTACCGCTCACAAAACTAAGACAAAGAACAAGAAGATAAGTAAGTACAAGGTTTAGAACAAAATACTACTTGTCTTCATGTCTTATTGTCTTCTTGTCTTCCTTGGCCTCCTCTTGAGTCTTCTTTGCGCGTCTTGCGCCCCTTGGCGGCGTCCTCCTTGAGCCGGCGGCATTGGGGGAGCCGCCAAAAGTCCCCAAGTTGTCATCCTCCTTCTTTTTAGGGTGCTCTCAGGTTGTGAGAGCCCCTAAGCTTGGGGAGGGACGCTGTCCCAATTCTTTGGATGAAGGAGGTCGGAAGGAGCCTTGAAAATAAGGAGGATTTTGTGGTTTTAGAGGTGGGAACTCCCCAACCCGCCCCACAAAAATCCTCCTAGCCCCCTGGAAGTGTGGAGATGCTGGAAGAAAGTGTCTCCACGAAGTAGAGCGTTTTTCAAGCTCTCTAACGCAACTTTCGGCACTTCAATCTGTGAAGTATGGATGCCGTAGTCCGTTCTGGCGTTTTTGCTGCTGCTTGTAGCTGCCGGCGGCGTTTTATCTATGTCGTAGCCGCCGTTTCCGTCGAACCCTTGGTCGCGAGGGTCGTCTGGCACTGATACCACTGTAACGGGCCGTGTCTCCAGCTCCTGCTCTGAAGTCGTCGTCGGAGTTCGCAGAATGACGTTCTCAGTCCGCGTCAGGGGTTTACCCCCTTCGCAAGACTGAGGGGCAATCGTCATCAACGACCCAGAGCAGGGAGACTCGAATATTTCGAGTCTCCGGAGGCCCATTTCCGTTTTTAACCAAACCCCTGGTTTTGGGATCCAAACCGGGGGTTTTTACCTCGAACTCGTGTGTTCACACGAGTTATTCCATTTGTTTTATGTCGAAGTTCGTCATAAACGAACTTCGAGTTTCTTTTTGTCGTTCTGGCGCAAAATCGTCGCGTGCGAGGCACGCCGGCGATTTCGCGCCAGCTACTTCGACCTCCCCCTCGCTCCCCCTATCCCTCGTCCTCTCTTCCTCGTTTGCAAAGAGGGCGAGGGGGGACAAGGGCACGAGGCCACGAGGCCTCGCCCTCGAGGCCCTCGTGGCCTCCCAGCCGCCGATCCGGCTGAGGCCGCGATCGGCGGCTGGCGGCTGGCCGGCCGGTCGCTTGGCCGGCCGCCGGCCGTCCAGCTGGCCGGCAGCGAGCTGGCCGACGGCCAGCGAACTGCTGGCCGCCGGCCAGCCCTCGCTGACGCGAGGGGTGGTGCGCAACCACCCCTCGCATGAGCGAGGAGGGAGGGCCGAACCAGCCCTCCCCCTACACAACAGTTCCCCAATTATTGACTCACAGCCACATGATGTCTTTCTCCTTCATGTACTCTTGCTCATGGGAGGGGGAGCAAAAAGGGCGCAACTAGGGCGCAACTAGGGCGTAACTATGGCACAAATAGGGCACCACTTGAGTGCAAGAAGGGCGCAACTAGGGCGTAACTAGGGCTCAAAAGGGGTGCAACCAAGCTGCAACTAGGGCGTAATAATGGGGAAAAATGGGTACAATTAGGGTGCAAGAAGGGCGCAACTATGGCGCAACTAGGGCACAGCTGGGGCACAACTAGGGTGAAACTCGGGCACTACTAGGGTGGAACTAGGGTGCAACTAGGGTGCAACTAGGGTGCAACCGGGACGCAACTTGGGCGTAACTATGGCGAAGTAAGGCACAACTAGGGCACAACTGGGGCGCAAGAAGGGTGCAACTAGGGTGCAACTAGGGCGCAACTAGGGCTCAACTAAGGCGCAACTGGGGATCAAGAAAGGCGCAAGTAGGGTACAACTTGGGCACAACTAGGGTGTAACTATGGCAAACTAGGGCGCAACTAGGGCGCAAGAAGGAGCAAGAAGGGGATAACTAGGGAACAACTAGGGTGCAACTAGGGCGCAACTACGGCGCAAGAAGGGCGTTTTAGGGCGCAACTAGGGCGTAACTAGGACGCACCTAGGGCGCAACTAGGGTGCAAGAAGGACGCAACTAGGGTCAACTAGGTCACAACTAGGACGTAACTAGGGCGCAACTAGGTCGTAAGAAGGGTGCAACTAAGACGCAACTAGGGCGTAATTCGGGTGCAATTAGGGTGCAACTAGGGTGCAAGAAGGGTGTAACTAGGGCGCAACTAGGGCGCAACCAGGGCGCAAGAAGGGCACAACTGGGGTGCAATTAGGGTACGCCTAAGGCGTAATTAAGGCGCAAGAAGGGCGCAACTAGGATGTAACTTGGGCGCAACTGTGGTACAATTAGTGCCCATCTAGGGCTTAACGAGGGTGCAACAATGGCGAACAACGAGGCAACTAGGGTGCAACTAGGGCACAAGAAGGAGGCAAATAGGACGCAACTAGGGCACAACTAGGGCACAACTAGGGTGCAACTAGGACACAAAAAGGTCGCAACTAGGACGTAACTAGAACGTAACAAGGGCGCATCTAGGGCGCAACGAAGGTGTAAAAAGGATGCAACTAGGGCGCAAGTAGGGCACAACTAGGGTGCAAGTAGGGTGTAACTAAGGCGTAAGAAGGGCGCAACTAGGGTGCAACTTGAGTGCAACTAGGGCGCAACTACGGCTCAATTACAGCTCAACTGGGATGTAACTAGAGTCCAACTAGGTTGCAAAAAGGGCGTACCTAGGGTGCAACTAGGGTACAACTAGGGCGCAACTAGGGCGCAACTAGGGTGCAAGAAGGGCGGAGCTATGGTGTAAGTAGGTCGTAACTAGGACACAAATAGGGTGCGAGTAGGGCACAAGAAAGGTGTAACTAGGGCATAACTAGGGAGTAACTAGGTTGTAACTTGGGTGCAAACAGGACACAAGAGAGGCGCAAGTACGGTGCAACTACGGCGTAATTGGGGCACGACTATGTTTGGTGCACAAATAGGGCATAACTAGAAAGAAACTATGACAAACTAGGGCGCAACTAGGGCGTAAGAAGGGCGTAACTAGGGTGCACCTGGGGTGTTACTAAGGCATATGAAGGGCGTAAGAAGGGCGCAACTAGGGCGAAACTAGGATGTAACTAGGCTGCAACTAGGACGGAAGTAGGAGGCAAGGAGGGCGCACCTTGGGCGTAACTAGGGCTAAACTAGGGTGCAATCGGGCTCAACTAGGGTGCAAGAAGGTCGCAACTATGGCGCAACTTGGACACAACTAGGACGCAACTAGGGTGAAAGTAGGGAGGCCCGGTGAAGAGTGTAGAGTGTGAAGAGTATGTCTTCATGCCTTGGTGCCTCGGTGGAACCTCCATGCACGGCCATGGCAAGGATGGCACTGGCCGAAAGCCCCACCGAACATGCATGAGCTAGTAATGGCTGACGCCACATGCGCAACCAGGGTACAAATTGGGTGCAACTAGGGTACCACTAGGACGCAACTAGGACGCAACCAGGGTGTAACTTCGGCGGACTAGGGTGCAACCAGGCCGCAACTAAAGCGCATGAAGGGGACAAATAGGGTGCAAGTAGGATGCAACTAAAGCACGACTAGGACGCAACTAGGACGCATCTATGATGAACTAGGGCGTAACTAGGATGCAACTAGGACGCAAGAAGGGCACAACTAGGGCGCAACTAGGGCGCAACTGGGGCAGAAGAAGGGTGCAAAAGGACGTAACTAGGGCACAACTAGGATGTTCCTAGAGCACAACTAGCAAAAGTAGGGCGCAAGAAGGGTGCAACCAAGGTACAACTAGGGTGCAACTAGGACGAAACTAGGGCGCATCGAGGGCACAAAAAGGACGCAAGTACGACTGGGGCGCAAGAAGGACATAACTAGGATGCAACTAGGACGTAACTAGGAGACAAATAGGGTGCAAGTAGGATGCAAGAAGGACTCAGCTAGGGGGTCACTAGGGCATAAGTAGGGTGTAGTTGGAGCTCAACTAGGGTGGAAGAAGGTCCAACTAGGGTGCAACAAGGGCGCAACTAGGGTGAAACTAAGACGTAACTAGGACGCAACTAGGGTGCAGCTAGGATGTAACTATGGAGAACTACGGCACAAATGTGGCACAACTAGGGCACAAGCGGGGGACAACTAGGATACAACTAGTGTGCAACTGGGGCGCATCTAGGGTGCAATGTGGGCACAAGAAGAGTGCAACTAGGGCACAACTTGGGCGTATCTAGGACGTAACTAGGACGCAACTAGGGCGAAAAGAAGGGCGTAACTAGGGCACAACTAGGTTGCAACTAAGGCGTAACTAGGGTACAACAGGGGCACAACTAGAGCACAACTTGGGTGCAACTAGGGTGCAACTATGGTGCAACTAGGGCGCAACTAGGGCGTAACTATGGAAAACTAGGACGTAACAGTGGCCAACTAGGATGCAAGAAAGGCGTACGTTGGACACAACTAGGGCACTACTAGGGCGGAACTAGGACGTAGCTAGGGTACAAGAAGGGCACAACTAGGGCTCGACTAGGGCGTAACTTGGGCACAACTAGGGTGCCACTAGGAGGCAAGAAGGGCACACCTAGGGTGCAACTAGGGCGCAACTAAGAGACAACTAGGACGTAACTAGGGCGCAACTAAGGTGCAACTAGAGCGTAACTAGGAAGGAAAAAATGCGCAACCAGGGTGCAACTATGTGGCAACTAGGGCGTAACTAAGGCGAAACTACGTCGCAAGAAGAGTGCAACTAGGATGCAACTAGGGCATAACCAGGGCGCATGTGGGGCACAACAAGGGTATAACTAGGATGCAACTAGGGCACAACTAGAGCACATTTAGGGTGCAACTAGGACGTAACGTTGGCAAACTAAGGCCTAACTAGGGCGCAACTAGGGCACAAGGAGGGCGTAACTAGGGTGCACCTAAGACACAAGTAGGGCGCAATATGGGTGCAAGAAGGGCGCAACTAGGGCACAACTAGGACGTATCTAGGGCACAACTAGAAAAAAACTAGGACACAAAGAGGGAACAATAAGGGCGCAACTAGTGCGCAACTAGGGTGCAACTAGGGCATAATTAAGACACAACTAGGGGACAATTAGAGCATAAGAAAGGCGCAAGTAGGGAACAAATAGGATGCAAATAGGGCGGAAGAAGGATATAACTAGAACGTAACTAGGGCGTGACTAGGACGCAAGCAGGGCACAACTAGCGCACAAGAAGGACCCAACTAGGGCACAAGTTGTCAGCAAATTGAGATCATAGAGCAATGGTCCTGGGGACAGTCCAAAGTCCAGATGAGAAGATGGAGCAAGCTGCACGGCTGAAACACTTGTAATACACTGTATTAGAGTTTAGAAGAGGCGGATGTGCATGAGACAGTTGCGGGAGCCGGATGGAACATCAATGAGACACGAGAGCGAGATGATGATAAGCGGAAGCTGGAAGTGGGCGCAGCACTAAGAGTGCGGGCGCGAAGAGGTGACGAGCCGCAGCAGCCGATGCGCGGGCAAGAGCCGCAGCGCCGAGGCGAGAAAAATACTCCCAGATGTTAACGTGGGTGCAGTGCCAGGAGCACGGGCGCTGATTGATGATGAGTGTTGCTGATGCCGCAACACCAAAGTGCGGGCGAGAGCCGTAGTACTAAGGTTTGGGCTAGAGTAACAAAGAGAACGTGAAAGGATATGAGGCCAGGGTGCAATGCTGGGACGCACGGGCGCTGATGATTGAACAGGTGCCACAGCCGTGAAGGCGGGCGAAGAGATCTGTCATGCGAAGAAGGCGAGGGATGTGCCGCAGCCAAGGAGGCGGGCTGAGAGATCAGAGGAAGTGGAGAACTGATGCAGCCAAGGAGGCGGGCGAACGAGAGAGAAGTGAATAATTACTGATTAGTTAGTCTAGTACATCACAGAGAGAGAGATATATACCTAGCTGTTCCTAAATTATCGTAAGTGCGCTCCGGCCGCTAGGACGGTCGGAACGTAAGGAGCAGCCGCCGGCGTGCTGCTTTCTTGGCTGCTGCTTGGGGCTTGAGGTTGCATAGCGGCATGGGGTTCCGGTGGCTCGGCAGCTTGAGCTTTTTTGATATTGCGATGCGAGTACCGAGGCGTCCACCTCTGGGCAGTTGGTCCTCTCCACTTCCTTTTTTGGCCGTTCTATTGGATGGCCATTCACTCTCGCCAGCGCTCTTTTGTTCGCTCTGGAGTGGTGGCCGTTGAGGTCGGCAAACGAAGGATTTGATCCCGTTCCGGAGGTATTTCTTTTCTTCCGGTGGTGCTGGTAGCCCGAGAACCTTGGGGGGTAGATAAATAAACTTCCTGGTGACCCCGATTGAAGGTGTATGTTGTGGAAAGTGAAGATTATTTCTGACACAAGTAGGGCACAACTAGGACGTAACTAGGATGCAAGAAGGGCACAACTAGGGTGCAACTAGGATGCAACTAGGACGCAACTAGAACATAACTGGGACGCAAGCAGGGTACAACTGGGGCTAATCTTGGGCGCAACTAGGGCACAACTAGGACGCAAACAGGATGAAACTAGGATGTAACAATGGCAATCTTTGGTACAGCTAGGATGCAACTAGGGCACCAGAAGGGGACTCCTAGGGTACAACTAGGATGCAACTAGGATGCAACTTGGGTGAAATTTGGACGTAAGAAGGGTGTAACTTGGGTGCATTGGGCGTACTTAGGATGAAACTAGGATGCAACTAGGCCATAATAAGAGTACAACTAGGACGTAACTAGGGCACAACTAGGACATAACTAGGAAGTGACTGGGGCGTAACTCTGGCAAACTAGGGCGCAGCTAGGCTGTAACTAGGGTGCAAGAAGGGCGTAACTAAGGTGCAACTAGGGCATGAATAGGGCACAACAAGGGCAAACTAGGGCGTAAGAAGGGTGTAACTAGGGCGTAACTAGGGCGTATCTAGGACACAACTAGGGCACAACTAGGACATAAGTAGGGTGCAAGAAGGGTGTAACAAGGGCACAACTAGGATCCAATGAGGATGCAACTAGGACGCAACTAGGGTGCAATAAGGGCAAAATTAGGACACAACAAGGGCGTAACTAGGATGCAACTAGGACGCATCTAGGATGCAAGGAGGGTACAACTTGGGTGTAGCTAGGGTACAACTAGGGCACAATCATGGTGCAAGTAGGGCGTAGCTAGGGTGCAACTAGGACGTACTTATGGTGTAACTAGGACACAACTAGGGCACAATTGGACGTAAGAAGGACGCAACTAGGGCGCAACTAGGATGCAACTAGGACGCAACTAGGACGCAACTAGGGTACAACAAGGACGTAACTAGGGTACAACTAGGGTACAACTAGGACACAACTAGGGTGTAAGAAGGGCACAACTAGGGTGTTACTATGATGTAACTAGGGCGTAACTAGGACGCAAGTAGGGTGCAAGAAGGATAAAACTAGGATGCAACTAGAGGGTAACTAGGACAATACTAGGGTGCAACTAGGGCGCAAGAAGGACGTAACTAGGGCACAACTAGGGCACAACTAGGGTACACATAGGGCGCAACTAGGGAGCAACTAGGGTGCAACGAGGACATAACTAGGGAGCGTCTAGGGTGCAAGAAAGGTGCAACTAGGGCCCAACTCAGGTGCAATGAGGGCGCAATAGGACATAAATAGGACGCAAGAAGGATGCAACTAGGGCACAACTAGGACGCAACTAGGGTACAACTAGGGCACAACTAGGATGCAAGAAGGGCGCAACTAGGATGCAACTAGGACGCAACTAGGGCGTGACTAGGACACAACTAGGGCGCAAGAAGGGCACAACTAGGACATAACCCGGAAGCAAGAAGGATGCAAGAAGGGTGCAACAAGTGCACAACTAGGGCGTAACTATGGTGCAACTAGGGTGCAACTAGGACGCAACTAGGACGTCACTATGGTGAACGAGGGCACAAGTAGGACGCAACTAAGGCACAAGAAGGGCGCAACCAGGGCACGACTAGGATGTAACCAGGACGCAACTAGGGTGCAAGAAGGGTACATCTAGGGCACAAATAGGCTGTACTAGGGTGCAACTAGGGTGTTACTAGGACATAAGAAAGGTGCAACTAGGGCTCAACTAGGGCGTAACTAGGGTGCGACTAGGGTACAACTAGGACACAAGAAGGGTGCAAATACGATGCAACTAGTGTGTAACTATGGTGCAATTAGGGCGTAACTAGGGTGCAAAAGGGGAACAACTAGGGCACTTATAGGGCGTAAGTAGGGCACAACCAGGGTACAAGTAGGGCTTAAGAAGGACGCAACTAAGGCACAACTAGGGTGCAACTAGGGTATAAATAGGGGGCAACAACGGTGCAAGAAGGGTGCAACTACGATATAACTAGGATGCAAGTAGGACACAACTAAGGTGCAACTAGTGCACAAGAAGGGTGCAACTAGGGCATGACTAGGGCTCAACCAGGGTGTAACTAGGGCAAAATAAGGGCACAACGAGGGTGCAACTAGGGTATAAATAGGGGGCAACAACGGTGCAAGAAGGGTGCAACTACGATATAACTAGGATGCAAGTAGGACACAACTAAGGTGCAACTAGTGCACAAGAAGGGTGCAACTAGGGCATGACTAGGGCTCAACCAGGGTGTAACTAGGGCAAAATAAGGGCACAACGAGGGTGCAACTAGGGCGTAACTAGGACTCAACAAGGGCACAACTAGGATACAAGAAGGGCGTAACCAGGATGCAACTAGGGCCCAACTAGGTTGTAACTAGGACGTAAATATGACGCAAGAAGGGCACAACTAGGATACAAGAAGGGCGTAACCAGGATGCAACTAGGGCCCAACTAGGTTGTAACTAGGACGTAAATATGACGCAAGAAGGGCACAACTAGGGCACAAATTAAGTGCAGATTGGATGCAACTAGGACTCAACTAGGGCTTAACTAGGACGTAACTATGATGAACTAGGGTGCAACTAAGATGCAACTAGGGTACAAGAAGGGTGCAAGAAGGGTGTAATTAGGACTTAACCAAAACACAACTAGGGCGCAACTAGGACGCAGGAAGAGTTCAACTGGGATGCAAGTAGGACGTACTTAGGGCGTAATTAGGGTGGAACTAGGGCACAAGAAGGACGCAACAAGGGTAAAACTAGGGTGCAACTAGGGCATAACTAGAGCACAACTAAGGTGTACAAAGAGTGCAACTAGGATATAACTCAAACATAATGAGGGTGTAACTAGGAAGTAACTAGGGTACAAGAAGGGCACAACAAGGGTGCAATGAGGGCGTGGCTAGGGTGCAACTAGGGTGCAACTAGGGCACAACTAGGGTAGATGAAGGGCATAACTAGGTTGCAACTAGGACATAACTAGGACGCAACTAGGGCGCAACTAGGACACAAGAAAGACACAACTATGATGAAACTTGGGTGTTACTAGGACGCAACTAGGTCACAACTAGGGTGGAACTAGTGCATAACTTTGGTGAACTATGGCAAAACTAGGGCGCATCTAGGGTACAACTATGACACAACTAGGATGCAACTTCGACACAATTATGACGCAACTAAGACACGACTCGGGCGCAAGAAGGGGGCAACTAGGGTGCAACTAGGACGTAACTAGGACGTAAATAGGGCACACCTAGGGTACATGTGCTAGAAGAATCAAAGCAGTGGGGTGAGTGATGGCAAAAGCGAGGTATGGTTAATCGACCAAAATTCACACACTCCATAATCAGTGTATCAAAAGTTGTATTCGCGTATCCATAGATTTCTAAATAATCCTGAACATGAGCAAATGTGACTGGAGCTCACATATACATTCCTTGTCAAATGTGAAAGTATTAGGAGGATTCTGACGAAATAGATTAATTTTGGTGAATGATTAATGCTCACGTTTCTAATCACTTCCCAATACACTTTATTGTACACACTTCAAAAGGTCAGGTAATTGGTCATATATGCCAGAAGCAGCCAGCAGCAGAAGAGATTGCGGAAGTACACAACGATGACGACAGCTGAGGACTGCAGAAGTGCAAAACAAATTGGATAGAGAAGCAAGTGAGTGCGTGTTGTAGTTCAGGTAGCTCAATGAACAGAGGAGTAGACGGGAGTACGACAAGAGAATGTTGAAGCCAAGGAGGTGAGCTTGAGGGGATGTGCAGGGCTGGGCGGAGGAGCGAGAGTGAAGAAGCAAAGAGGACGAAGACGAGAGACTAGTTTGGATGGTGAAGGAGGAATGAGCAAGAAGCGACAAGGCACCAGAACCAAACGGCAAGCAGAATGGAAAGTCTGTTCAGGTTAACTTCAAAGGAATGAACATCCTCAGTAATATACAGCAGAATAGGACAAAAACACGGTAAAATGACTTTTTTCTCCTAGCTAGACGCGTTGCAACCTGGTCACGGTTATTAGGGAGTGGCTCGTCTCTGAGTCATCGGTCGTGACCGACAATTCGTTGACGAGTTGGTTAGGTACAAAACTTAAGAGATCGGATTATCCGAGGAATTATGTCAGTGTTTACTTCAATATTCCAACAGCCCCTTGAAGTCCACACCGGAGAGAATGTGGTAGACAGGTAAGATACAAGGATCGCCAGGTCTCAATGAATCAGTCATATGGTTGCCAGATGAGTGGGTGATGTGAGTGATGAGCGTCTCCTTCAGAAGGGCTTCTATCCAGTCTGTACAAAGAAGGGAATTTAAGTTGAGGAGACCGAGGAGTACCTGTCGGAGATTGAACTGAGGAAGTTTTAGTCTTCCTAGGTTTAGTAGGAGTTCAAATCCTTATTGATGGTGCATTTCTGGCACAACTCTGGCACATCTCTGGAACAACTCTGGCACAGCTCTTGCACAACTATTGCATAACTTTGGCACAATTCTGCCACAAATCTGGCACAAATATGGCACAACTTTGGCAGAAGTACGGTACAAGTTTGGCACAACTATGGCACAACTCTGGCACAACTCTGGCACAACTCTGATACAACTCTGGCACAACTCTGGCACAACTCCGGCACAACTCTGGCACAACTCTGGCACCACTCTGGCACAACTCTGGAACAACTCTGGCACAACTCTGGCACAACTCAGGCACAACTCGGGCACAACTCTGGCACAACTCTGGCCCAACTCTGGCACAACTCTGGCACAAGTCTAGCACAACTCTGCCACAACTCTGGCACAACTCTGGCACGACTCTGGCACAGCTCTGGCACAACTCTGGCACAAGTTTGGCACAAGTTTGGCACAGCTCTGGCACAACTCTGGCACAAGTTTGGCACAAGTTTGGCACAGCTCTGGCACAACTCTGGCACAAGTTTGGCACAAGTTTGGCACAGCTCTGGCACAACTCTGGCACAAGTTTGGCACAAGTTTGGCACAGCTCTGGCACAACTCTGGCACAAGTTTGGCACAAGTTTGGCACAGCTCTGGCACAACTCTGGCACAAGTTTGGCACAAGTTTGGCACAGCTCTGGCACAACTCTGGCACAAGTTTGGCACAAGTTTGGCACAGCTCTGGCACAACTCTGGCACAAGTTTGGCACAAGTTTGGCACAGCTCTGGCACAACTCTGGCACAAGTTTGGCACAAGTTTGGCACAGCTCTGGCACAACTCTGGCACAAGTTTGGCACAAGTTTGGCACAGCTCTGGCACAACTCTGGCACAAGTTTGGCACAAGTTTGGCACAGCTCTGGCACAACTCTGGCACAAGTTTGGCACAAGTTTGGCACAGCTCTGGCACAACTCTGGCACAAGTTTGGCACAAGTTTGGCACAGCTCTGGCACAACTCTGGCACAAGTTTGGCACAAGTTTGGCACAGCTCTGGCACAACTCTGGCACAAGTTTGGCACAAGTTTGGCACAGCTCTGGCACAACTCTGGCACAAGTTTGGCACAAGTTTGGCACAGCTCTGGCACAACTCTGGCACAAGTTTGGCACAAGTTTGGCACAGCTCTGGCACAACTCTGGCACAAGTTTGGCACAAGTTTGGCACAGCTCTGGCACAACTCTGGCACAAGTTTGGCACAAGTTTGGCACAGCTCTGGCACAACTCTGGCACAAGTTTGGCACAAGTTTGGCACAGCTCTGGCACAACTCTGGCACAAGTTTGGCACAAGTTTGGCACAGCTCTGGCACAACTCTGGCACAAGTTTGGCACAAGTTTGGCACAGCTCTGGCACAACTCTGGCACAAGTTTGGCACAAGTTTGGCACAGCTCTGGCACAACTCTGGCACAAGTTTGGCACAAGTTTGGCACAGCTCTGGCACAACTCTGGCACAAGTTTGGCACAAGTTTGGCACAGCTCTGGCACAACTCTGGCACAAGTTTGGCACAAGTTTGGCACAGCTCTGGCACAACTCTGGCACAAGTTTGGCACAAGTTTGGCACAGCTCTGGCACAACTCTGGCACAAGTTTGGCACAAGTTTGGCACAGCTCTGGCACAACTCTGGCACAAGTTTGGCACAAGTTTGGCACAGCTCTGGCACAACTCTGGCACAAGTTTGGCACAAGTTTGGCACAGCTCTGGCACAACTCTGGCACAAGTTTGGCACAAGTTTGGCACAGCTCTGGCACAACTCTGGCACAAGTTTGGCACAAGTTTGGCACAGCTCTGGCACAACTCTGGCACAAGTTTGGCACAAGTTTGGCACAGCTCTGGCACAACTCTGGCACAAGTTTGGCACAAGTTTGGCACAGCTCTGGCACAACTCTGGCACAAGTTTGGCACAAGTTTGGCACAGCTCTGGCACAACTCTGGCACAAGTTTGGCACAAGTTTGGCACAGCTCTGGCACAACTCTGGCACAAGTTTGGCACAAGTTTGGCACAGCTCTGGCACAACTCTGGCACAAGTTTGGCACAAGTTTGGCACAGCTCTGGCACAACTCTGGCACAAGTTTGGCACAAGTTTGGCACAGCTCTGGCACAACTCTGGCACAAGTTTGGCACAAGTTTGGCACAGCTCTGGCACAACTCTGGCACAAGTTTGGCACAAGTTTGGCACAGCTCTGGCACAACTCTGGCACAAGTTTGGCACAAGTTTGGCACAGCTCTGGCACAACTCTGGCACAAGTTTGGCACAAGTTTGGCACAGCTCTGGCACAACTCTGGCACAAGTTTGGCACAAGTTTGGCACAGCTCTGGCACAACTCTGGCACAAGTTTGGCACAAGTTTGGCACAGCTCTGGCACAACTCTGGCACAAGTTTGGCACAAGTTTGGCACAGCTCTGGCACAACTCTGGCACAAGTTTGGCACAAGTTTGGCACAGCTCTGGCACAACTCTGGCACAAGTTTGGCACAAGTTTGGCACAGCTCTGGCACAACTCTGGCACAAGTTTGGCACAAGTTTGGCACAGCTCTGGCACAACTCTGGCACAAGTTTGGCACAAGTTTGGCACAGCTCTGGCACAACTCTGGCACAAGTTTGGCACAAGTTTGGCACAGCTCTGGCACAACTCTGGCACAAGTTTGGCACAAGTTTGGCACAGCTCTGGCACAACTCTGGCACAAGTTTGGCACAAGTTTGGCACAGCTCTGGCACAACTCTGGCACAAGTTTGGCACAAGTTTGGCACAGCTCTGGCACAACTCTGGCACAAGTTTGGCACAAGTTTGGCACAGCTCTGGCACAACTCTGGCACAAGTTTGGCACAAGTTTGGCACAGCTCTGGCACAACTCTGGCACAAGTTTGGCACAAGTTTGGCACAGCTCTGGCACAACTCTGGCACAACTCTGGCCCAACTCTGGCATATCTTTGGCACAATTCTGGCACAACTCTGGCACAACTCTGGCACAACTCTGGCACAACTCTGGCACAACTCTGGCACAACTCTGGCATGACTCTTGCACACCTCTTGCGAAACTCTGGCACACTTCTGGCACAACTCTGGCAAAACTCTGGCACAAATCGGGCACAACTCTGACACAACTCGGACACAACTCTCGCACAACTCTGGCACAACTCTGGCACAACTCTGGCACAACTCTGGAACAACTCTGGCACAACTCTCGCACCACTCTGGCACAAATCTGGCACAACTCTGGCACAACTCTGACACAAGTCTGGCACAACTCTGGTACAACTCTGGCACGACTCTGGCACAGCTCTGGCACAACTCTGGCACAACTCTGGCACAACTCTGGCACAACTCTGGCAAAACTCTGGCACAACTC